>WEIT01014705.1:0-18696 GCA_013389985.1 Dryoscopus gambensis
CCTTCACATTAAAAACCCCCATTTTTTTCCTCTGAAAATATAGCTCTTCTCTTCAGCATTTATCTTTCAGCAGCTGTCTATTATCCAGTCACAACGTTCAATTTCATTGAAATTATCTCCTAAATTGAATCATAAATGTAGGAGACATCTGTAACATAATAGACAAATGAGGTGTTACTCTGAATGAGCTGGATATTCAGTTCCTGTCTTTGCTGACTGTTGCATTTGTTAAAAAGGAAACACAGTTCCCACATAAATGCACGCTTCTTATGAAAGGTTCTGAGCACCAGGTGTTCCCATGGCCACCTAAACACTTTCTATTCTGGACAACTCAGAGCCATATCACAGTATACTGGGGAGTTTATCCTTACTTTGTGCTTAATAAAGTGCTTTGGCAGAAGAGCACTCTGGAAATTTAATCTATGTTTTGTGACTCCCTCAAACATGGCAACTGTTTCTGACTTTTGAGTCTTAGATACTCAAACCAAAGGACACTCATATATGAACTCATGAACACATGTTACAGAATGATTTGCAACTCCTCATGATTTTCCTAAATGCTGTGCAAATCTCTCCAGTATCAGAGCCATCTCCGAAGCCAAAGTATTTCTTTGTAATTGCCAAATTTAATCCAGTGAGCACAGAGACATGCTTGGAGACACATAGCAGTACTCTTCCTTTGAGAGCTTCAGTGTGCTGCTATTTGATCAGGAGGTTCTGGTGGGTAACTTGGTAGCTAAATGAAATGTTGTATCTTAAAAATTCTTTATTTGTTTGACATTACACTGTAAAAAGGTAATTACAAAACTCTGCCTTATCTATAGCATATCCCTTGTTGCTAACATAATTGCACACTCTTCAAGGTAGCTTTCTGCATTTGCCACTATGCTTGCAAGTGTTACTCATCCTCAGAGTGATGCATAAAGGAAAATATGGGTGCACAGCTGTGTTTCCTTCATTGTGTCATGCTTGCAAATCCCTTTTATCAGCTAAACTAGGACTAAACAAGCCAGAGAAATTATAAATGGTGCAAAATTTATTTGCAAATAAAATAATATAATTTTGGGGATCTGTGCACCTGAGGTCTGCATCAGGTTCATCTTACTGGGAGCAAAGGTACAGCAAGAATTGAGTAACTCACACTGAGGAAAAGTGTTGACTGTCTGACCAGTGCAATTGAAGAGGTGGGGCAGAGAAGAAAATGCAGTTGGAACATTTTTTTTTCCTGTTTCAATGCTGAATTTTAGTCTAGGCTCTAAACATTATTTCTATATACATACATACAGAAATTCAAACCCTAGATGTGAAAAATTATACCCACGAAGACATACCAAAACAGAGTGGGCATAGAGAACTGCTCCATGCCAAGACAGCTAGTGAGAAACCATACCTATGAAAAAATGCTTACTTTCATTTATATTAGGAAGCTGTTATGAAGTAATACTGTATAATTTGAAATATACACTAAGCTGACTCTTCTTTTGTTTTATCAAAGAGGGCTGCTTTGAGTAAGGCTCCAGGCTAGCTGGATAAACTAACTTGCAGAAACATGGTTGTGACATGGCTTGCACTCACTGCCAGCTCACTCTCCTGATTGTTGTCCCACTGCTTCCTCACAGCAGGATGCATCAGTGTTGGAGTCTAATCTTCGACAATGTCTCAGTTGCAGGCATCTATCCTTTGATAAGTGGGTTTTACAAAACCATTATTTTAGGTAGTGTTTCCAGTAATCCTGGACATTAACTCACAGGCTAGTCTGACCTCTCTGTGCTTGATGAAGGCATAATTTCAGCCCCTATTTCTTTTCTAGGTATAAAATGACATGTATCTGAAGCTGTGTCCCCTTAATGAGGGATGAGATGGGGGAAGAGAGAGGCCAATATTATGTCCACTGCCTCTTAGATGTTACAAAGTACAGATCTTCACAAGAATAAGTAACAAGGCTTAAATATGCTCCAGGGCATCTCTTAACCTCCATTTTAAATTCAGCCTTCTCCACTGTCTGGGAAACTGCTGAGGGAAAGCCAGGAGGTGGAAGTTAAGTGAAAGTCAAGCACTTTTTCCTTCTTACCTCTCCCCTCCCCCCGCTTCTTCCCTTTGAAAGAAGGCAGAAGCTGTGTGCAGTTGTTATTGTTCCTTTGCGCTGGGTTTCACCTCCTGTTTTCTCACACCCCAGGGACTGCCTTAACAGCCTTCTGTGAAAAAACGTCTTTAGAGCAAGCATCATCCCTCCAGATAAATGCTGTAACAGAAATTCACCCTCCCAAGCCTAAGAGTCTGCTCCCACATCCTCTGATTAGTGGATTTGCCGGCATGGTTAACCAGGTGATATGGGTGAAGGACCAACACTGGGAAAACAGTTTGGGTTTTCTGTGTGGTATCATATCTGGAATGACAGATCTCTGTCTGGGGTGAATGTCATTACTCTAGTTGTTTTTAAAACACTCCCTCACCTTTCTTTAATGTGGGCCACATCCAGTATGGGATCAGATTGGCATGTGGGAAAAAATGCAGTTACACTTTTTCTATAAATAAAATACATCTCTGTTATATTTTCTTTGAGTTTAGTATAGGCCCAGTGGTCTGCTGACCCTTAACCCTTGCATTCACAGTGGAGAACATAGAAAATTGTTTTCTCCAAGGAAAAGAGGTGGAGCTAGAGCTTAATGCCACTGTTTAGTGAGGCAAACTGTACCAAGAGCCCAGCTGTGCTTCCCAGGCTGGAAAACAGCAGCTGACATAGTAGTATTAAAGCAGTACCTCAAAATTAAAGAAGCTTTGCTCTTACATAGCTGCTCTGCACAAAATCTGGCTTAATGCTGACATGTTTTGCAGCAGAGCAAGATCTCATATATGGAGATGGAATTCCTCCTGCTCGGAGCTCATTGTAGACTTGGGGCTTCTGCTATTGCATTCGTAGACATCTTGGCTCCAGGCCTGCTCACCAGTGTGGTAAAATGCCCAAAGTTTGCAGCAAGAGCAGAATCAGACCAACTGTATGAGCTAGACAGTTAAAAGCAAAATAACCCACTCTTCCACCCCCACAAAAACAGCGTAGCATAAACCATGCAAAGTGTCAATAAAAAATACAAAACAATGATTAGCTTTCCACATAAAAATTTCATCACATCCTTTCTCAACACCAATCATTGTGACAGTCCATGACAATATAAACGATGACATGTCTGAGGTGCTCTAATCCATCCAGCTTGTGTTGCTATACTTGTCAAGAAAAAAAAATCCTCCATAAAACCTCTAACCAAAACAAAACTTCACTATCCCATGTATGTTACCAATGCTTTCTAAAAACAGCCACTCAACAAGCTAGGCTCCATACCATGACTTCAAATTAAACCATATGTTCATTTATAAAATTAAAAACTTCTGGGGTGAATGAGCCCTGGAGATAGAAATCATGATTTTCTACAGGGGAAACTTTGGGTGATCTCTATGCCCATCACACAAGTAGCTGGACATTTATGATACTTTGCCATTAATGTTGGCTTCCTCATAAAGGTCCTCTGTTTGCAAAGAAGGGCTCAGTATGTGGACTGAGGGCTTGATATTTTCCATTTTGACATTATTTAAGAACAAGCTGGGAAAAATCAGTCTCAGAGACTTTGTGGGCATTGTGTGGAAAATCTCTGGCATTCCCAGCCTGCAGCTTACACCTTTCACCAAGGTCCAGACTAACCTCTCCTATATGAGAAGATGGTGGAACGAAACCAAACAAAATTTCACAGAGCTCAGATAAAACTTTCATTTTATTTAGTTCTTTAATAAATAGGTATTATCAAACTGATGTGGAATTAGAAGGAGGGCAAATCAACAAACAATAATTTAAATGCTACACAAGCTTGGTCTGCACAGCTTCCCTCTAAACCATGCATACTTCAAGGTCCATAGGAGTTATGGTAGGAAGATTTCTCCTGCCACTTTGACTTGCATGAAATTCAAACTAGTGCCAGACCCATGAAGCAAATCATCCTGGCATGGAGTCCAGCACAGCATTTGGCTACCTTTGGGGAGGAGGTGGTGAGAGAAGGTAGGTCAGAAAATGTGAATGGTGGGTCTATGAAATGCATGGATGCCCCAAGGAGGCTGATTCCTTTACATTACCCTTTTCCCAGGCACTCTAGCCCTTCATATCCCCAGGGATCTATTCCCACAACATCACCACTTTCCTCAACCCAACTCATAACACAGGGCAAGCTCTGAAAAGATCAACAAGGAATCAGGGAACAAAGGTAGAAGGACACTGTGGCCAAATAGCACTGAGCAGGCCTGGGCTGGACTTCATGGGCTTGCACTACAGCAGCATCACAGACACAGAGATGGCACTGATACCTGGGTAGGGCTTACTTTGTGTTGCACACAGTTAGACTCATAACACAGCAGTGCTATGAAGATAACACATACCCAGGCTGAAGGATAGAGCAAAAGCCCACTACAGCATAAGCAGAAGAACAAACAATCTCACTTTCCGATCTCTCTTGCATCTTACAAAGGTTACTCGTAAGATGGAAGTAGCACTTTGGGGCCATTTTAGCATGGATAATAAGTTCCGTTTTCATGACAACTGTTCGCCATTTCATAGCATAATGTGATACCCTTGAAGAACATTTTTCACATCATTCTAACAAGAGAGAATTGCATATTTCACTGCAATATGCTAGAAAAATGGGAAGGTGGTGCAAAATATCACCTACATATTCTTCACTTTTAACAAGCCACTTATTAGGATGGCAAATGCTGTGGGATGCAAATGTCCCTGTAATACACCCTTTGCATGTTGGACTTTTCTCTTGCTTAGTTAAACTTTTTTACTGCCTCTGAACTTCCTTAGCCTCAGGGCTGCTCTGATTTCCAACTGTCTGCTCATGACCTCAGAGGCCTATTCTAGTTGTTGGGTTTTGCTGGCGACAGCACATCCTCACCTTCTACGTCAGACTGAGAGCTTGGAAAGCTTAGGAATTAAAATAACAGCCCTGTAATGTACATAGATTACTCAACCTTGATTAAAAAATAAAGTAAGGTAATAATGCTTCTATACCAAGATGATAAAATGCCAAGCACTGGTGGAAAGCAGACACTCTGCTGCTGCAGCCCTGAAGCTGAAAAGATAGGCAGGGAGCAAGAGACGCACAGCTAGGGCAGACAGCCAGCCCTCCATGAGTTGTTTACATGCTGGCCAAGGCTAAAGCGTGGTGGTAGGAAACAGGTTTGTTTTTTATAATCTGAACGTGCTCTGGTGGCAGGCCTGCCTGACCCCTCATGGGGTGAAGTTTCCACGTGGGTCCACAGGTTCACCAGGGACCACGGCTGACTCACCGTCTGGGAATTTGGACTAGGCATGGCCTTTGTAAAAAAAGCGACGCTAAAAACTTACTGTGCAAGATAAACAAGGAAAACATGCTCCTTGGCACACAGGCGGCTCAGATGTTGACTATTGTGTTCTCCTGGAGTTAATCATCACTGACCAGGCCCCTCTTTGTGGCAGGAGGTGAGCTGCGGCCGCTCACTCAGCGCTGAGGAAGCAGGTGCAGCAACAGCCCATTGTTACTACATTGTTTTGAAAATTGGGAAACTTGATATATTTCCCTCCCCCGCCTTGGGGGAGCAGGGCAAGGCTTGGCAGTGCCGATGCAGGTGGCACAGCTGGCGGAAGGGAGGGCAGGGCAAGCACGCGTGGCCACCTCACCTAGAGACCCAAAATTTTTTCTCGCACCTGTGTTTTTCCTCACTGCCTTGGAGGCTGACCTTGATCCCTGTTGGAAGAACAGGCCCTCTGTCCAGCCTGGTCACACTTGTCTGCCAGCTTGGGGTCACCATCACGGTCATTTTACCTTACCCAATTACAGCTTCACGATCTAGGGCATATCCTGGAGGTCACGTTAAGCAGATGCTCCGATAGACAGTCTCACAGGCTCCCTGGGCAGTAAGCCAGACACAGGACAGGCTCTCTGAGATGCCCTCCTTCCAGAGGCTGCATGTGTGAATCTACCACCAAGTAGATCCCAGCATGCTGGCATTGGGCACCTTCACCTGAGAGACAGATTTTTTTACTTAATTTCTTTTCCTTCTCCCTCTCCATTCCTCAGTCCTTTCACATAATGCAGTTAATTACACTCTGCGTATTAGACCTCACCTTCATTGCTGCTTTTTGCAGCACTGGTTGTATAAGAGGCCTTGTCAACAGGAGATCTCCCACTGCTCTCAATCCCAGTCGGCAGAGGCTAAAGGTGATGATAACTTGATAGCCACTTTTTGCTCTATCTGAAACAGGCATGTTTGCATTTCATCCTCATTTCTAAGGGACAGATGGATGTGTTCTTGCTACTTGTTAATTCTTGTTAATTCTTGCTACTTTGGCTAACCTAGCTGGCAGTGGGTTAGGGAAGTCACAGTCACACAAGGATGAGAGGGCAGGACTGAGATACATGTCGGTAACACTGATAACCCGTTCTGATCCTCTTCTGTGATTGCAGGAAGGGCTTAATTTCCCAAAGCTCCTCTTTCACACTCCTGTGGAATAGCAATGGTTTAAGGAGAAAAAAAGAACACAAGAGCAAGATGGCCTTCCAGTCTTTTATGGATTTTTAGCTCTTATCTAAGTGATTTGCTACTAAGTCTTCTTTGTCCTTGGTTCCTTGCCAAGATAATAAAGGGTATGTATGCACACACACATTTGTATTAGAGACATTTCTAGAAAATTTAGCACATGTAACTAGAGGGAAAAAAGGATATATTAAATTCAAAAGTTTTTGAGGTTGGGATTGTAAAAAAAGTTATTTGGAGTATAAGTTCTTCACGAAACGCTCCTCACAATGCATCAAGAAAAGGCAGAGATAGGAAAGCATTAATTTTGACCCAAATCCATAAGGCTTTAATCCCTGTGACTATAAAAAAGTAGGGGATAGCACACTGCCTTTACTAATAAGAAAATAAATAGCCAAGATGAAAGTGGTAAGTGATAAGATTAATATACCACTATGACATGAACATCATTGTTTGAGAATGGCTAGTAAGGTAATAGTAACTTCTCAAAAAACCCTGCATGGAGTGGTGCTGTAGGATTATTTTGTTGTCTTTACTAGAAGAATACGCAGAACTTTTTCTGCTTAATTTCTTGCTGTACTGACTCAGTTAACTATCTGTGATTCTGTGATTCAGTCTTGACTCTCAGCTCTTTTATGAGAGTCCACCTAACTGCAAGTTCTTCAGATACCTTTAGGTGGTCACTGAAGTGAGTAATAAGAGTGACCTCCTGCAGGTATTCTATCTGTTGAGCAATTCAAACAGCCTTACAAAGCACTTGGAAATCAAGGCAGAAGCTTGTCACATGAAACACTAAACCCTGTTGTGCATTACAGCCTTGCAGGTTGCAAAGCTAAAGTGTTATAGCTTTGTAAGGAGCTCTACAGTAATTCATCTGTTAATGTACAAGAAGGGAAGGGATGAAGGTGTTTAATTCAGTTATTTTTTTTTTTGTTATTTATTTAGATATTTCAGATTTCTGTAGATAAAGCAAATGCCAGATGCTATACAAAAAAATCAAATGCTCTGTAGATTTTTCTGTCATTTTGAATATGGAGTTACCCAGAAGACCCAGAATTGGAATAAAAACCTCACTGTAAAAGCTGTGGAGCACAGAAACACAGAATATGACAGTATGTCATGTGGTTAAATGCAACATGAGAACAGGTAGATTTTCTGTTAGATACAAATCTCAGAGCTGCCAAATGCCAGCATCTTCAGCAAATTTAGCAGCTTTGTGGATGCTTAAAGTCTCTCAGGATTTTTTGTACCATTTTTTTTGTGCAGTCATTAGCTTCATTCTCCTTCTCCCAGCCCACACTGATTGAAGTGTCTACATTTAGACAAACTCAAAAATCTCAGGTGAGGCTTGTTCTGTGAAATTAGTTAAACTAATCTTTTGTTTTCGATGCACAGCCATTTAAGCAATCAGAGCTTTATTGGAGAGTGTTGCAAAGCCAATAAAAAATTTGCTGAACATTGTTAGCTTGTTAGGACCACTAGACAGGCTTTTTAAAGTAAAATTTGTTTGAAGGTAGAGAGGACTGAAAAATCTAATCCTGTAGATTTGCCTTTTTAGGTGCAAATCGAAGTTTTAGGCTGGTGAGATAGAATTTTTGTTTAAAGATACCTGTTAACCTTAAAACAGACTTTTTCTACATTCCTGCTATTTTTTCATCTCCAATTCTGCAGCCTGGACTAAGGGAAGTAGACTGAGTGTTTTTGCAGTGGAGTTAAGTAGTTGTTCTTTCCTTCTTCATTGACAGAAATTATACAATTTTCTGATGGAAATTTTTTTTCTAAATTTTGATAAAGGAACTTCTGAAAAAGCTGAGCTTATAACGGAGAAGGGAGTAGGGTGTAACTGTAGATCTGATGAAGACCTAGAATATTTGACAAATGTAGATCTGCAAAAAACCCAAGGATGAAAATTAAGACTTCATCCCCTATAAGATTCAAAAAGATTCAGATGCAAGTTTCCAGTTTCAGTCCTTCTCAATCTAAAACTTAGTAACAAAAACTAGGTGAAATTATCTGGTATGTCCTATACACTAGAAGAATTAAAAATTTTGGAATTTCTAACTCTCTACATTACAGAATTCTGCTACACTTTTAGTATGGAAATATTGAGCAAAAACTTCTGTAATAAATAATTAAGACCCCTCAGACTAACATCCAATACATGATGTTATCCATGAACAGTTAAGGGACAGGATGAGCCCTCATCTCCTCTTTAGCATTGTTTGTGCTCTAAGCAGAAGTACTATGCTTTTACTGGGATCAGAGCTACAGAGATCCATCAGCTGATGGCACAGTTGAACAGAGAAGTTGATATTGAGATGACTGATGGGCTGCCTTCAATAGATGATACAGCTTTGGCTGTTGCACCCTGTTCCTGGAGTGTTTCTTGTCTTGACTGGGAGGGGACCCATGACTCTCTGTCCTTTCCCTAGGAGACAAAATCTGTTTAAAATTATGTAAGTGACAGTTACCCTAACCTTGTGCACTTGAGACCAGCTCACACAGAGTATCTAATTTCAGAGCAAGCCAATCTCCTTTTGTTCTGAATGAGTTTACCAGGATATTCCTTGGTATTCCTGACTTGGATATTCAAAATTTTATTCTCAAATAGTGTCCTTAAAGCTATCTCTTCTATACCTTGCTTATAGATGACATAATTTCTTGCATTAAAAGTAAAAAGCTGTCCCATTGTAGTTTCCTACAATTTTTTTTTTTTAATCTGTAATCCCAATACACTACTGTAACTTGCATATGCAGTTTTTAAAAACTTGTCTTTTGGATTGAGTTCTTCTGCTTTTACTGTATCTTAGACTGTCATTTTCTAAATGCATTCAGCTGCTGTATTGGTGCTGTTACCTTACAGATTCTTTTTCCTTTTTCTATTTTGTGTGTGCAGTTTGGTTTACACTGTATTACCAGAACACTCAAAAAAGCTAGCAGTAGGAGTCTTTCATATTTGCTTTCCAAAGCCTGACAGTGGGAAGAAATAATACACAGTGTGCATTGACTAACCATCCATGGATTCCTTTATAAAGCTTAGCAGGAAAACAAATCTGTAAACTCAAGATGAGTTCCTGAGACAAAGACAGGATGTAAATTCCTGCTTGGTACTTGTTTCCAATGAGCTCAATCAGATTGCTGCTAACATCATTTCCTTCAGAAAAGATATGGGGGGAGTTGTGCAATTACCTAGGATACTTCAGTTTAAAGTGCTACTGACCATAACTCTTACTGTGTAAATTACAAAGTATTTGTCTGGGTGAAATTCACTGTAAATCAAAAGCTAAATTCTTAGTCCATACTGTTTCTTCACCAGTTTGCTAACAGCACAGGGAATTTAGAGCAGTCATTTCACTTTGAAAGTGTATTCAGAGAGATATATTTTCGTGCATCCTTCCTTAAGGAATCCAAGTTATTGGAACTGGACTATTCCAGGCAATTCACCTGCTACTTAAAGACTAGAGAATCTGTCCCCTGGTGAACTTAGCTGAAAAATTAGAAAGTTTAATTTAAAAAATGTCCGAATGCTTTGTCTTTCTGCTCCTAGAATTTATTTTTCCTGCCTTCTTGAATGTGGCTAGAGCCATTCGCCAAAGTCAATGTAGAGTATTCACTTTTCTGACAATTTGACTATTTTTCATATTGTCCCTTCAAAAATGGTTATAGCAGCCACCAAAATGGAAAAGAAATGCGCACTTCCACTCATGAATAAATACATTTGAGTGGAGCATCTACTATCTCATAATTTCTCAACATGGATGTGTGAGTCCTGAAGCAGACATTGAAGAAGGACAGAGAAGAGATCACTCGTCTGTGCTGCAGAGTACAATGCTACTGTATTACTGTCTCTTGAATGCAAAAATTTGGGCTAAAGCCTAATCTAGAGCTTCTAATCATCTTGTTTTGGCTAGCAAGTGACTATAGTACACTACAGAATGCACAGTGATAAATTAAATTTTCTCTATTACGAAATCTCCTTGCCATTATAGAACTGTCTTTTGGGCTGTATGATGAAATGTGATAGTGGCATGCTGCCATGGGATTGCTTGTAGAGCTTCAGATAGAGATTTTTTTCACCATTCTTTTTGCTGCTTCATCACCACCGTGCACTGCACAGAATACTCAGCTTCTTTAAAAAGTATAATCCAACTGTGGCTATAGGGAAAGAATGTGCTAAGAATGTAGACAGAAATTAAATGTTAATCACACAGAAATTATTACAATTTGATAATATACAAAAGGAACCCATCTCCCTTGAAATTAAAGCAAAATTATTTAAAATCTCAATATGCAATCAAAATCAAAACAACTTTGTAAAATGATATTTTAATTTAAATTGCTTAAATGGAAGGCTTTAGTGTATTCCACTGGCAGACAGACATAATCCCAGTACTTGTATAATAAGCTACTTCAGTTAGACAGCAATTAACTTTTTAAATTCAGAAAGTATTACAAATTGTCAATTGCTTTCTGCGAAAATGTGTCTAGAGAGGAGATCAGGTACTTCTGACTGAGTGTAACAAAAATGTACTAGTATTAACTAATTCTGGAAAACTCTATATTCAAAATGTGGTGAATCTAATACTTTGACATTTTAGTGATAGACTATTGTTCCCTGTTATTTTTATAATGGTGTTTAAATTCCATGATGAATTGTGGCTAAATTTTGCATATGGTTTAGGCTGAATAAGTTTTCTGCAAGCTGATATATGAATAGATAATTGGATCCTTTTGATTTACAATCCATAAGGGAACCAAAAGCAAGGGCAATTTAAAAAAAAGCCCTCACAGAACTGTTGAACAAGCCTTTTTAGAAGTAGCTTGAGTAGGTTAGGAAAATGCCATTAACCTTCAGGGACATTATGTTCCTAAATCTCCTTGTATCCTTTTAAGATCTCGGCTTTGGTGCTCTTTTGGACTAGAACACATTGCAAATGGAAGAACAGAGAGACGCTTGTGCTAGAAGAACTTCTCACAGGGCTGATGCAAAGGGCTTTTAAAGGTAAGAGAGGTTCCTGCAGACTTCACTAGGTTACTTACCTGACAGGTACAGAGTATCCTCTGTTTCTGCACTCACAGTGCCTGGGAATGTGTTATATTACAATAACTTTTAAACCTCTGTGCTATCCCTCTTTTGCAGTGGCGTTGGTCTGAGTCCTCATTGATAGCTGGTAGCATGTGAAAGGGGAAAATGTGCTATCAAGAAATGACACCAAAGCAGCTCCTAGCTGCTTGTGGATAGAAATTGAGAGAGTGTGGCTGTGTAGGATTTGATTCCCCGGAAAATCAAGAGAAAACTTCAGCATACTGGCTAATGTGAACTGTTCTAAAATATAGGTGTTTTGTTCTGTTATGCAACTTGTGGGTCTCTGTCAGCAGAGGGATGTAGAGGTCATCATCTCAAAGAGGTTGACTTCCCTCCTGGGTACCTGTTTGGTTGCTCAAAGTACCAAGTCTTTACCTTCCCCACCTTGCAATTTGCATTCCTGCACACATTGAAGCTGGCTGTCTAGAGAAAGTCTTATTTATCAAAATATTCATTAATCTGATAAGCAACGAATAGGTGTTCTCACTTGTCTAACACTACTGAGCCGGCAAACTGAGAGCATTTTACACACATTACACTTTCATATAGGTACAACGGGAAAAAGTAGCTGGTCAGGAAATTACAATGAGCACACCAGTAACAGAAAAGAGACAAAGGGAGAAGGGGGATGCTGCAAGCGGCCTGGGGGAGACCTAGAGAAGTGATGTGAAGGCAGAACTGGAATGAGAGCAGGCTGGCATACTGTCAGCAGTGCAAGCTGTTCTGAAGGGCAGAGTGCTGTGTAGGTAGGCGATAAACAATAAGGAAAAAATGTATACTGAAAGAGGGCAGGTGAAAAGAGACTAGTTCCAGCCTCCAGGATTCACATGGTTTGCCAATAGTTGTCTGTAAAAGAGTGTGAAACGGTCACAGCTAAGGGTTTGTTTCAGTCTCGCAAGGAATTCCAGTAATGTAAAGTAGAATATCAGGCATTTTGCTCCTTTCTTTTTCTTGAATATCTTGAATATTTAAGCAAGCCCCTTAATAGAGTGCAAACAAAACACTAGATGGTTATCATCTTTTTGGAGCAAATATTTCTCTTAGAAGTAGGGGAAAATGGTCAGTCCTGCCCATGGAAGTTAAAAAAACTCAAAAACTGATGGGAAAACTTTTTAAAAAATTATATAATATATATATTTATTTATGCATGAAGTAGTATACACAATAGGTCACAATAAAAAGTCAGATAAAGACAGGATAATCTCACCAATTTCTTTTATCAACTTCTTCAAATTCTCACATGGAGAATATTAACCCAATGGAATAATGAGGAAGAAGAGAGCGAAAAAAAGCAAAAAGGTATAATAATGTCTGAGTGTCATTTCAAGTATTAATTTCGGATTTTCTCAGGAGAGAAACATCTATTTTATGATTCATTCAGGAAACAATTAGGTGATTTGTCCTATGAAAGCATAATTTTCATATATTCAGGAAGAAAGGACATCTGTATGCCAAAAAGCTGAAAATGGATTTATTGTCTACTGTAAGTAACTTTTTAAAATCTGTAGCTGTCCTTTTGTTTTCAAACATAATTTCAACTTATATAGAATTTCAATTATATATATAAATGGAGTGAGTTGAGGATACAGAACCACAGAATAGTTAAGGTTGGAAAAGAACTCCAAGATCATTGAGGCCAATCTTTGAACAATCACCACCCGGTCAGCTAGATCAGTGCCATGTCCTGTCATTTCTTAAACACCTCCAGGGATGGCGACTTCACCACCTCCCTGGACAATCCATGACCATGCTTAATAACCCTTTCACTGAAGAAATTCTTCCTGATGTGCAACCTGAACCTTCCCTGGTGCATCTTGAGACTATGTCCTCTTGTCCTGTTGCTGGTTGCTTGGGAGAAGAGACCAACCCCCATAACTACACCCTCCTTTGACGTAGTTGAAGAGAGTTGTATCCTCAATAAAGGTATTAAACAGGACTGGCCCCAATACGAAACCCTGGGGAACCGCACTAGTGACTGTTCACTGACTGGAGGTGGCACCCCTCCCCACCACTCTCTGGGCCTGGCCATCCAGGCATTATTTAACCCAGCAAAGGATGCACCTTCAAGTGTGAATGTGTTCATTCACATAGAGGTATAAAAGAAGATATTATTTCCAAACAAGTGTAAAGATGGAATTCTCTATGGTATTACTGCCGGAGAATTAGGAATGGACATCAGCTGATTTTACACTTATCTGGGCAACATTGTTGCAAATTGTTTCGGGGCACAATTTTAAGGTTTGGTTGGGTTTAGTAAGGTTTTGGAAAAGATGATGGCAAAACAGATTATACATAGACATTATTTAATTTCAGGATAAATTGTCTTTCTGAGGGGTCCTGAGTGACCTACTTTTAATGAAATGGTTTTACATTATACCCTTCTTCTCAATGCTGCACTGCTCGAGTATAGCATTTCTGAGCTCTTGCCAAGTACCATCCAAAGCAGTAGTGCTTTGGGAATAAAAAGAGAGGTGGTTTAGCACGTTTAGGGCTCACAAATGTAAGCTAAAAATTCCTTGAGAAAGGATTTGTCTGCTTTTATTATTCTTTTTTTTTTGTTTTTTGAGATACCTGCCCTAAATTCATACCTTTAAGTCACCCCCCAAATAATGACAGGTGTGTTCAGGACGACTTTTCTTATGGGCTGCTTTAAGAATTCCTTTGCCCCTTGTGTGTTGTTTGTTTGTTTGTTTTTGATTAAAATGTCATCTTATAAAAAGAGAGGGGAAAACACTTGTCCAGACAAGAAAAATCCACCTTTAATGGCAGATCTATCCCCTCTTTCAAATTTTCATTGCATACAGCATTGTATTATGCCATCAGTAGTCTTGCTGACAATAGCACGACCTTGTTCTTTGTAATGACTGCAATTCAACTTCTTGATGAAAACACTCTTTGACAACACTTACCTCCACAGTGAGACAAGATAAAAAGCATTAAAAAACTCTTTCAACAAATCTTGTGCTACTCCTCTTTATCCTCACCTGCAGAAAAGCTGCCTGCTGGTACGGAGCGGGTGGATATTTCACTTTGTTTCATGATCACTAATCCTCTCCAAGCGAACCCTCGGTACCCTTTTAGCTTTTAACTGGAATACTGCAGTAATAGATGGGGAGCTGAAGTAATTTTTATAAAGCCGCTGTGTAAACAAGTGAGATGATAGGAAATGTAGCCCCACCGAGACCCTGCCTACTGAAAGAAAATTCTCCTGCTTGCTCGTCTTCATTTTTTTTCAGCATACAGAGATTCAATCAGATGAGCTGCTTAGTTAAAGGTCAAAATGGAACTCTTTCTCAGCCTTTTTCATTTTTTCAAGCCAAATATTTTATTTGCTCTAGTACAGTGAAAAGAGAGGGTAAAAAAGTGACAAAATAACCTGACTTAAATAAGGGTTATCCCTCATTTTAAATATATATGAGAAATTTCTAGTGCTTTTAGTTTTACTTTTTAATAAATCAATCAAGTGAATTCACATTTTAATTGTATCTGAATTTACAGTGTTTACATGACAGAGGCACCCAGGACCGACTTGACTTTAGAGAAGGGTAAGACAAATTTTGCACTGACTTAACACACCTTACAATTCCACTGAAACCAATATATGTGCATATCTACAGAACACAGTCCAGTCAATCACTGTGCGCTTTCTTTGAACAAATACATGCATGTATGTACACATTTTTAGTCCTTTGAAGATTTTTCTCTTAAGGCCTTGCTTAATTTTAAGTTACAGCAAGTCTATCCTACTTCATTATATTTATCATCATACCACCCCAGTCTGCACAAAATGTGCAGGGTCAATAGCACCAGCAGAATGAGTCTACCTAGGTGCTGGAGATGAAAGGTCAGGAATAGAATGTTATTCCTGATAAATGAAATCTGCTGCTGCTCCTTCCATTTCTCTGCAAAAAGCTAAGAGTCTTTTCAGAGCTGTGTGTTCAGACTGGTGGAGTTAGAGACCACCTGCTCTTTAAATGATAAGAAGAAATAAATGAATTTAATACTGACAGCTTGTTAATCCATCACCTGACAGCCACTGCAATGAGGCCTGATTACAATTTACAGAAATTCATGTAGAGTTGCCTGAAGCCCGATTTAGTAATATCTGTGCAATCTATGAATGAATCCAACCTAGAGTCATATATAATAATCATAATGGGATTAACCGACAGATATTAGCTCTCACCTTCTGATAACTCAAGGAAAGGTTTTTCCCATTATTCTTTCCAACATGGTAGCTGATATTAAATTTAATGCATGGCAGAAAAGTAATACTTTTTCTTTTCTAACAATTGAAACACATAATCCAGTCAGAATGGGAAATCCCTTAGTATTTATGGGTTCTACTTAATTGCAATTAGCAGAACTAGTGGTGAGAGCTAAACATTTTTTCCCCCACATTTTTTAATATTGTTTGTATTTTTAACTATAAGGTATTTTATGGACAGATAAAAATTTTCTACAGGCACCTGCAATTATTTTACATGCATTTGTCAGTAAAACTTTTCGGCTAAATCCTAAGGCATTAACCTACTGCATGGGACTTGCACACTTAAATCATACGAAAAAAGAATACACATTACTCAACTTGAGGAAGATCTCTGATTTTGACCAAATCACTACATACACCAAATTTTCAAAGATGGAGGGGGCACATTTTCCAGGGACCAGGGCTCCTTTGTTGGTGCTCCCAGCTGTTTGGGCACAATGCTATGCAGAGGTTACTCATAAGAGATGATGGTCAGCCTCTGACTCTGACCTGGGACCTGGTGTTGGTGGAGCAGAGGAGCACCTAAAGGACAATGTCACTGCTTGCATTCCCAGTGGAGGATGTGTGGCTTGTTTCTTCAGGTGCTTGGCTGTAGTCACCTCTTGTAGTGCCAGGAAGGACACCCTTTCCTGTTGACCACATGCTTGGTTTTTGAATAAGTGCTCATCTCTCTCCACCCTCTTCACAGAAGCACCAGTTAAGGAACACAGGCTTGTAGATGCTGCATGAGGAACCAGCTGACAAAAACACAGAGAATCATGAATCATTTAGGTTAGAAAAGACCTTTAAGATCATCAAGTCCAACTGTTAACCCAGCACTGCGAAGTCCACGACTAAAACATGACCCTAAATGTTGCGGTGGCTAAGTCCACATTACACCCCCCATGTTGCTACTAAGTGGTCTCTCCCCACATCACTGTGCCACAAAGTTCTCCCTTCATTGGTACCTCGCTGGCCCCTGGTCCTCTCTCCCCTCTTCCACTGGCACCTGTTATGTCACTCAACCTTGCCTCTACCCCCTAGCCCTCAGATTATTGGATACTGATGCTCTGCCCCCTTTGGTTCCCATGATCCCGCAAACCAGGAAGAGAACAGAGACTGTGAGTTTATGGCAGCCCCAGTCACATACAATGGACAGGGGCAGAATCCCCAATGGGAACCATTCCCATATGCTAACTTAAAGGAGCTGTGTAAGGCTGCGAAAGATTTTGGGTGAGAATCCCCCTGTTTTAAAAGTCTAGAACGGGCCACTTTCACCACAAATACCTTAGTGCCATATGATATAAAAAGTATCATGTTGTGCCTGCTCTCTCCAACTGAATATCTGTTGTGGGAGAGAACATGGAAAGGGCTGCTCCAGGATCTCCGTGTGAGTTTACCAGAGAGATCCCAACAGACCAAACTTTAACCTGGAGCAGCTTTGTGGCGAAGGCAACCTGGAAAAGCCTCAGGATCAGGCCCGGAATCTCCCAGAGCCAGTCCTGGGTGATTTAAAGCGCTCACCCCCGCAGATTCCACCCCCTCTGTTAGCTTTTCCCGTGTAAAGCAGGACCAAGGGGAATCATTTATCAAATTTGTAGACTGGTTAAGAAAGGCAGTGGAGGTCCAGGTGGAGAGCATAGAAGCTCAAAGGGAATTGCTTAGGACTTTGGCAAGAGATAATGCCAATGAGAAATGCCTGAGTGTCATAAGAGCTCTCCCCCTGGACCCTGCCCCCACTCTTGACCAAATGGTGGAAGCCTGCACAAAATTAGTATCTGAAGAGCCCACAGCTAACAAAGGTTTTTAGAGGAGGGTGGTGGGTGCAATAGCAACAGNTAAACCCAAAAGGTCTAACAGAAATGGAAAGCCTGTTGTTACAGACTGTTCTACCTGCAAACACCACCAGCAGCAGGGATATGGCAGTGAAGCGTGGCATGGCCCTGCACGATGACAGCAAATCAACAGCCGTCTCTCCATGCCCTGCCACCGATGCCACGGACTGTGACTCCTCACCGCAATGGGAAGCAGGCAAAAGAATTCTACTCGTGAGTACCTTTTCCATGATGGAGCTCAGCAACCCATACACAGAGGTTTTAAAAAACTTTTAGACAAAACAGTAGACATTTTAGTGGCTAGAGACACCATGCGAGGTCTACCCGAACTCTCTATTTTACCTGAGGTCCACATGGTGGACCCCAGTGGACAAGTACAGGTTACTGTCTCCTGTAACAACACCTCTTGGTTTCTACCAAAAGGTCCAGTGGTAGCACAGGCTATCATCCTACGTGAAGACCACCCCAGGTACCACAGGATGCTGTCCATATGGTGCACAGAAATAGTGGGAAGGGACAAACCAACCCTCAGTTGTAAACTGCGCAATGGGAAATCCACAGCCACACTGACGAGGATGGTAGACACAGGGGCTGACATCACCATCATATCTAACGCAGAGTGACCACAGCAGTGGGGACTTATGCCAGCAGCTGGGAAAGTTGCAGGGATTGGGGGGTTGGCGACATCTATGAGGAGCACAAATAATATTGTTATCGAGGGCCCAGATGGACACACTGCATCCATCAGGCCATTTGTCATCCCATCAGGGTTCACACTATGGGGCAGGGACCTGCTTTCTCAATGTGGGGCTCAACTGGTAATCCCAGCTCCATTTCGGGACTTCTAGTTGAAGCCACTGGGGAGCATGCCACTCCAGCTCTTACATGGAAGACAGACAAAACTGTCTGGAGTGACCAGTGGTCCGTATCAGCTGAAAAGCTGCACGCACTTGAGTCCCTTGTAGAGG
>WEIT01014706.1:6361-25222 GCA_013389985.1 Dryoscopus gambensis
GGCCGCCGAGGCGTGGAAGGGCCGCCCTGTCCGGCTGGAGCCGCCTGAGGCGGGGATGTTGGCGGAGCAGGGCTGGAAGGATCTCGGAGACCCCTCTCCTAACCCCAAACACAAAAATGCCCCTTCAGTCAGGCCCCCGGAAAAGTCAAGCGGCAGGTGGGTTTTGCCCAGCCCGGGGCGCAGGGGCAGCGGGCGGGATTTGCCAAGGGGCTGGGCAGGGGGGCTCTGTCCCTGTGTTCCCGCTCTCCCGGGAAGGTGTGTGGCGAAGGCTTTGCTGGTGGTGCTGAGAGAGTGTGAAGGAGCTGTCTGTGATGGTGTGTGGGAAGATTCTGGCTGACTGAGCCAGGTGATGGGATACATGTGTGTAGTATCCTTTACTGTGAAATTAGGAAGTGATAAGGTTGATAGGCAGCATCTATTATTTCTTTCTGGATGTACTAGTTACCTGCTTTGTGAATAAGTTAAGGTTGTATCAGTTGATCAGAAGTAGGACTTTCTTTCTGAGCTTTAACTTGGCAGGGGTAGGGAGCAGAGGAAGCAAGAAGATGAATTAATTGTCCATGATATTTCACTTTTTTCATAATCTCTCCCTCTTCAGGCAGCTCTTTGAATTAATAAATCTGAACACATTTGTAACTCTTTCAAGTAGCTGCCAGCAGTGTAGGAGTGATTATTTTTTGAGTCATTCACTCTTCTATTTTTCATTTCTTTTTTTTTTTTAATTTTTTTACTGAGATTTAACCTTGCTTTTTGAAGGCTGATTTTGATCTGTTTTTCCTTCTCACAGAATAGCTTCAACAATAAAAAATACTAATTGGGGCTCAGTAATGATATCTCTCCCTAGCTCCTGCTGACGCCTGTTGCTGAACTGACCTTTATGGTTTCTATCCCTCTCTGTTTGACCAGTCTTTATTTACTCATGTGTAATTGAGAAATGGATGTGAAATAAGGGCAACTTACTTGTTCATAAAACTTCATAAACTTCTGGATTTTGGATTCCTTCTCAGAGTGCTGGTGAACCTCTGTTCATATTCACAGTAGTAGTAGTGATGTATATGCCATGTACATACAGCTTTAAAATGGTTTTGCTGTAGTGCTAAATATTTAAAGGCCTTAAATGTGACTCAGAAGTAAGCTGAGGCTGCTTTGCACATGTTTTCTGAATCTCATGGTCAAACATTGCTAGTTCAATTAATTTTAATTTGTATATTGTCTCTGACTTGGTCCCATATAAGCACGTTACTGTCTGTAAAGCCTTTAATTGGAGTTGACTGGCCCTGCTACAGCTGCCTCAGCAAAGCCCACGTCAGCTCTCCTTTCACAAAACACCCGTCACAGGATGGTCTGAATGCTGACTCTCTACCTGCAGGGAAGTAGTTAAATGAAACCTTGCCTCCAGGTAGGATTTTATGACAAAATGACTCTTTAAAAAGTCAAGTACATGTCAGTGAAGGTAGACACTGGTGCTTGGGAGTGAGTAGCTGAGGGCCTGTAGCCATGCAGTGCCTCCCTCTCCCATGACAGCTTGGAGAACAGGGCTGCCTGTTTTGAAATTTATATTTCAAAACACATTATAGATATTTTCCAAAAGCAATAGGTAACATTGTAAAATTAAATGACCTGAAAATAACTAGTGATTTTTAAAAAGAAACTCTCTTGCTCATTATTCTTTTGACTAGATTTTCAGAATTTTCATACTGAGACATATGGCTGATGCTTACTGTTAAATGCTCTGGTTTCCAGTGTATAAGTAACGTAAAGTTCACAGAAGAAGTGGAAATCATCAGACTGATGCTGTGTTTCCCCATTCATAGAAAAAATCCAAATACACAGGGTATGCTATATCCCTTTGCCCACTACATGGTTAAGAGATCCCCTGAAAAAGGTGTTTTGTTTTTTTTCTTTTTTTCTTATTTTTAATTTTTTTCCCCAAGAATGCAGGATAAGGATGGGATTGGGAGAAAATTGCTTGCAGAACAGCTGGAGAATTAAATATAGGCTAATCAGAGAGTATAGTTAATATTCTGCATCAGAAATACATATTTAAAGTTTTTTACAAAGTAACTGTGAGTCTTAAGGAAGACACGTAACTTCATGGTAAGTGTTCTGGTGGGCAGAGAGGAAGAAGAATCCACCTTTGTATAGAGTGAAACTGTGATAAATTCATAGCATGGAAAAAGGACCTACAGTGTTACTAGACAACGTAAACCTGCCCACTCCCCCAGAAGGGGCTTGCTGCTGCATATACTTTTATTCTGTTAAGGTGAGGATAATATCATTTATCAGTGGGAAGGATTCCCCATTACATAACCAGACATCTGAAAATGTACTGCTCTATGTGGGAAACCTGCCACAGCCAGCCAGAACCTTTTTTTCCATTTCAATAAGCTAAGCCAAATTTTAGTATGGATGGAGAGCACATTTTCAGGTGCTTAATGATTTTTCTAATCCTGTGACCAGTGTGCCTTAGGGAAATCTTCCAGGAGTGCCCCATAAACTTACTGTGTGGCTGTATTATACCACCTTTGGGATTTGGATGTTTTCTTGGAAACAGCAATGGCTGGAGGAGAGAGACACGATGTTTACACTAGATCAGGGTAGAATGAAGTAAAGCAGTTTGAAATCTAGGTCTTCCGTAACTAGTGTTTGAAATTAGTGTTTGAATATTTGTGTGATTTCTGGCCCTGACTTACTGTATGCCTCTGCTATGTCTAGGTAGGAAAGTTTTTTATAAACTTTGAAAAATAGCATGGCCCTAGTGTCAGACCTATCTAATTGTCTGAATTAACACAGATCTTTGCTGATGAAGTAGTGGATAGGGTAGATGAATTTTTCCCAAACTCTTTGTAAATGTGAGCACTGTTTGGGCTTATCCTTTTCTTTTTATGCATTTCCTAAGTAAAAAGTTACTTCTGTACTACTTTAATTGCTGGCAGTAGCTAAGTTCCTCGGGGTGCTGGGTGGAAAAAGGCATGAAAATCAGCTGCAGTGATCATCTGTGGGTGTAAACAGTCTGTGCATTGGCCAGGAGGAGCAGAATGCTGCTAGCAGCTGAAGGGAGTGGTAGTTCCCTAGCCAGCATAAATCCATGCAGCAGGTAATTATAGCTGCTGCTGACTCCCCTGGAGGAAATGAGCTGCTTCCAGCTGTAAATCAGGGCTGTTTGGTTTTATTGTTTTTCTTGTTACTTTTTAATAGCTTAATATTTTAATTAAGTTTTCTCCTACCTGTTTATGACTCCCACCCTTTGAATCTTCCTGTTAGTTCATTAAGAGGTGCAGTTCAGGTAAGAGAAACACTTGTTGGTTTGTGTCCTTTTTTTTTTTAGAAAAAGTCACTTTTCATCAGATGGCAGTATTACCAGAACCTGCAGTGTGGCTTGTTACTGTAATTCTACCAAATAATAGTTTGTCTTTTTCATAAAACAACTGATTCACAAGTCCATTTCTTTGGCTCAAATTTGATGAAGTGCATTGCTACTAAGCATAAGCTAATTTCTGCTAGTGTAGGGAGAAGATCTGTACAGCTGAGCAAGATTGGCGGATTCTTTTTGTCAACAATTCTTAATTCTAGTCTGCTAATGCTTGCAGTAAAATAAACGTTAAAATTTTTGTCCAAGATACTTTAAAGTGATGAGAGAAGAGGAAAACATCTAACTTCTAAATTAAAACAGCTTGCATAGTTGTTTCTCCTTTTATTCCTTAAAATCCTTTGCTGGTATTTTAACATAATACACAGAAACTTAGGAGGAAAAAGCTGTCACTACTGAATATTGGTTGGCTTGTAACTAAAAGGAAGTCACCTAGTGCTGTGTGTTTGTGAGCACAGCACAGCAGCAGTCTGCCTCTTGTCAGTGCCACCTGTACCTGCTGGCAGCCTGGGACAAGAACACAGGCTTGGAGTAGGCTGAGACAATGGAGTATGCATCAAAAGATCCCGCTGCTGGTTTGCTGATCTGTTTATTAGTCAGATGCCTCCCTTTGTTTAGTTCTAAAGAAAGTGTCTGTGTCTGCATTAAGAATGAAACAGAGTTTCTTCCAATAAATGAGGGAAAATCAGGCTAGATTTGATTTTTCTGCGCGGTACTTGTTGGTACCTTTGTTCAGAATGTAGCCAGATACCAGTTTGTGTACTGGGACAAATGTAAAAGGTTTCTTTGAAAATCCATGGAGTTTCCACTAAACATTTTCCATAGTGGATGAAAGGAAGGTTCTCCCAATGGAGCTTACCTTTGTGACATAGGGTATGGTCAAGCATGCTCTTGGCCACAGCTGTTTGGAGTTCTGTGCTTCCTGACTACTGTCTAAGCTCACTGTCAGTTTTGTTCTAGTTTAGTTTGTGCTTAACTTTGCTGAAGGCCCCCGTGCTTGTATTGTGCAAACACAATTTCTGTGTAGCTGCTCCAGCCTGGTTGAATCAAAATTGTCTTGGCAAGCTTAAATGTTTTCAGTAAGACATTTTAAAAGACAGACATATTTTGCTGAGTCTTACCATTATGAAGACTCACAGTGTCCTTCTTTTGCAATACTTTGATAGTGAATGGTATTTTAATGTGTATTTAAGCCTGAATCCTGTCATGTGTTAATTTATCACTGCTTTTCTTGTGCAACAACAAAATGATCCTGAAAGTGGAATTTAAACACGGATATGAATGTATTGACACTTTTCAGGAGCTAGTTCAGCAAGCAAGCCTTGGCTGCACATGTTGGCAATCTGGAGCCTATATGTGGACATGGTGGTGCATCATTATTAGCTCAGCCCCTCTGTGTGCAGATACAAACAACAAATATTGCTTGGTTTCTGGACAGTACTCTAGAAAAAGATGTTCCTACATTTCAGGATTAAGATGTGAAAAGTTCTTATAAATTTTTGGAATCGAGTTTAAAATAGTTGCTTTCATTCTGTGTCATGGCTCCACCAGTCTTTGCCCCATCCTTCTCAGTGGAAGTTGACTCCAGTTTCAGTGTTGACTCCTCTCATTTGCTATAGCACCCTTAAATTAAACTTAAAAAATCCTTTCAGTGGGAATGTCATACCTGACAATGAATGATTGCTATACAATATATACTGATAAAGTTCTGCTGTAACCCAGCTCTCAGTTGTCTTATTTATATAACATTTTTCACTTTGGTGAAGTGAGACAGCTCATGGAGGTTATAAAAACATCATATTTAAATACTGTGCCAAGAGTGAAGGCTGCCCTCTGCTTGCATAGCTTGGACAGAAATGGAGTTATCTATACCCTTCTGGTGATACTGGGGAGAAGCCTATGAAGAGAGATAAAGTGGGTACAGCTACTCCATTCACAGATGCCTTTTTTGCTTTGGAACCACAGAAGTGTTGAAGTGTTGAAACGGATACGGAAGCTGAGGGTGTGTTGGTTTCTTAGGAATACTCTGTGAGTACTGAAATACAGCTTCTCTGGTTTTGCTCTCATTCTGTAACCTTTCAGAAGTGTTAAAACAACTTTAAGATGCTGAAATAGCAGATAGCACTGTTACTTATTTTGCTGGCATGTAACGAAAGCTAGAACTGTATTTTCTTTAACTGGTCTCTACCCACAAGTTGGTAGAATAATTAATGAAATAGATACGCAAAAGTTCCTGGGGATGCCAAGAACATCTTTCAGGAGCACGTCCTGGCCACCAAATGCTGCATCAAAACATGCACTGTAGCTATACAGAGTAATGTCTATGTGTAAACCTGTTTGTCCACTTTCCTGTGATAGTGAAGTGTGAAGGACAAAGGCAGAAAAATGTGAGACACTTTGAGTGGCCTCTAAGAAACAGGCTTTCATCACAAACTGCACACATTGCAATTCCATCAGTGTGCTACAGTGTTTCTCAACATCTTCTATGGTATATTTTTTCAATGTCTGGAAAAGTGAGGGAGAATTGAGAGGATTTTTTTTTTCTCATTAGCGAAAAACATGCTGAAATACTATACTTTTAATTCCAGGCACATGATTCTTGTAAGCTGGATTTAATGGCTTTGCCTTCTGAGCTATGTGTGTTGGTCATTCCCCTGCATCCAGCTCTTTCCCTATGAAACATTTGTATGTCAGTCCTAATTTTTTGCTTCTCCAGGAGTGACGTTTGTAATGTATTGTACTTCTCCTAAAATGAATGAGGGGAAATAATACGGTTATTTTTCCAATTGGAATGACCAGTTATAAAACAGAATGTTTTGCTTTCTCATTTGACTTCTGTATTGTTCAAATTTAAATTACTTGTGTTGTCCCCCTAAGATCAGTGCTATACGTAAAATGCTGGAGGTCAAGAAGACTGAAAAAGTTGGTTTTTTACCTAATGGAAGATAATAGGTCTTTGTGGATTTTGCGAGAACATTGGATGCTTTTATGGGGTATGAAATACAGTTGCTATCTGTTCTTCTAATTTTCCAGTTTCTGCGATGCAGAAGTGATGCCTTAAGGAATCCTCTGCTGTGCAGGATGGCATTCACCTTCGTTAGTAGGTATGGAGTTAAAAAGATGCTTAATTCTTCTTCTTCCACTAGAAGTGAGTTGCTCATGCATCCCTGTTAGTTTTCAGCTGCAACCTACAGATGGGCTTTATGGGACAGAAAAGACATTTGGAAAAGTTTCCTGGCTATAGAGCCAGTGTTGTTACCCATTTTAATTATACATAATGCATATTATCCTGAATAGATAGTACGCACTGGCACTCTAGGTTCTGATTTCTGTAGCACAGCCAAGCAGACCTTACCATATGAGTTCTTTTGAAATTGATCAGTGCTGTCTCACAGAACATGATTGCAGTCTTAAAAAAAATCCAATCAAGACATTGGTGAAGTGACTATATATAATAGCACAAAACTATTGACTCAATATGAAAAGTATCTTAAAAGTGTGCGCTGTTGCAGCTAACTAGCAGAATTAATGCTCTAATCCAAATATCAGGCACATTGCAGAGGTTCAGTCACTGTTTTGCACTTGTTACTGTGACCAGACTTGCTGATTTGTAAGTTTGGGGAAGGACGAGGGAAAAAGAAAAATCTTTATGAGTATAGAGAGAAATTACGTGTAACAAATAGAAAGTACTTTTGGTGAATGTAGTTCTTAACTTAATCATAGGAATCTATTGATCAGTGCCTTGAAATTATTCTCCAAGGGAGAATATGAATCTAAATATCTTTGAAAGGAATTAAATCCAGAGTCTACCATTTAAGGACAGCTTATTTCATTAAAATGTAGAAAAATAGGTACCCATTACTTTAAAAAGTTTGTTGTTGAATTTAACATGGCCTGCTTCACATTGAATTGCTTAGCATTGAATTGCTATATTTATATAAAAGGTTTAAAAGAAAATAAAATTTTTGGATGCAGATTTCCTAGGCGCTGATTTTTTGGTCAAGTCTAAAGCAATTTGCTTGGTTCTAAGTAATTTTACTAATTTTGCTAAAAAAGTGTTTATGGAGGACTTCAGTTATGGGACGGTTTTTTTCAGGGATTTATCACTTTTTCCATAAACACGTAGCTCTGATTATAGATTGGTACTGTGATTTCTGTCTAGGAGCACTTGTTCCCTGATGAAAGAGTGAAAAGTAGGCTTTTAAAAATTACACAAAAAAGCCTGGCAGGTTAGAAGGCCTTAATTTAAGATTTTCTTGACTTTAAAAGTGGAGCAATTAAACCGTATTAGCATTTATTCTTTATTTTTAATATAATCTATTTGAACAGGAAGGTCAGGGACTAGTGCTGCAGGTCCACAAGTCCTAAGGATCCCTACCTAGCTCTGATCAAGGTCAGAATAGACTGTGATCTCACATGATCAGTGTTTTCCTTCACGTTCTACTTAAAAGGAAAACTAAAACCATGGAAAATAATGGTTCACACCTCTAAAATCTAAAATGTACCAGTATTTTGGAATCTAAAGGGATTCCCTGTCTGGAAATGCCCCAAAAAAACAGGTCTCACCAGAAAAGGGTTCCCACCAACGAGAATCACAGCTTTAAAATAAAAAACTGAAAACTTCAGGTTTTGATTCTAAAAATAAGCTTACTTGCTCTAAGGTCCCAGTTTTCTAGCTGGATTGCATCTCAGGAAAGCATCCAAAAGCTGATACTTTTCACAAAAAGAAAAAAAAAAACAGCTTTATTGAAAACCTGGTTCATTGCTGAGGAACAGCTTTCGTGGAAAAATTTTGACTAGGTCTGTCTCAAGCATAGTAGAATACAAATTTATTCTTGTTTATTCCTGAGGCATCCAGAGTTAGGTATTCTGATGTTTCTGAAATCAGCAATATACTTAACTTGAGAGCAGGCAGTATGATAGATTTCTTGTACAGAGTCCAGTTGCTGTACATTACTCTTGGATCTGTTGGATAACACAAAGTGTGGTTAGTAATAAAGCCTGCCAGTTCTCTTCCCTCTGCTCTTCCCCTCTCGGCAGATTACCAGATTTATGTTTGATTTCTTGGATCTTTTTGTTACTTTTTTTTTGCCAAAGAATTTGCTCTGACTGAACTTTCTGGAAAGAAGAAAAAGCTGAAGAATTAGTTTCTTGCTCCTCTTTGTCATTAACAGTTCTGGTATTCTCTGCTCATGGCAGCAACTAGTCTGCACTATTGCTTTACTCCTTCAGAACACCAGCTGTTCCAGAAAGGGGTGCAGTGTTCATGAGGGACCCACCAGAATCATCCAGTCCAACTCCTGACCCTGCACAGAGACCCCTCAATCCTACTCTGTGCCTGAGAGCGTTGTCCGAATGCTCCCGGAGCTCTGGCAGCCTTGGGGCTGTGACCATTCCCCGGGGAGCCTGTTCAGAGCCTGAGCACCCTCTGGGGAAAGAACCTTTCTCTTATATCCAACCCAAACCTCCCAAGTATTCCAGAGACCAGGTGGGGATGACACGGGACATCAGGCTGTAGCATGCTCCAACTGCAGCAGTGTCTTCCTCTTGTCTTCTCTTCACAGTTAATTCCAAGTCAAGCATGGTGGTAACACATTCTCTTAGGACAGAGTTAGGGTACACCCTTTCAGGTGAAGGGTGACTCATCTCACAGAAGAACAGTGCAGTGGTTGCAAAAGTGTCAGAGTCAGAGCTAGTGGGGTGCTTACTGTTCAGTTTTGAAGCCTGTTCTAGACTTCCAAACATAAATGAAATTTTACATATAATTTAAAATAAAAATACTAAAAAAAGTTTGTGCTGTATGCCTGAGACTGGAAAAAATGAGACTGCAGACATACCAACTTCTCTGCAGGTGTGAAAAAGAAGTGTCAGTGTGCCTGGAATGCTGTTCCCCTTTCCCAGTTACACCTGGTTGCCTCTAAGAGTTGTTACTGATCTCTGTAAGCTTTTCTCCTGTTTTTTCAGCCTGTGGGCACTGTGACATCACTACTGTGTGTGGGTACAGCTCCAGCCAGGCCATTGAAATGCTACAGGAGGTTCCCCAGTCTCCCTTTCTTTGCTTCCTTGAATAGAAACCTTTTCTTATAAACTTAGAAACAGCAACAGCAGCAAAGCCCAGACAAAAGAGAGCTTTTGGGCTGCTCAGCAGCCCCAGGAGGGGTACTGCCAGCTGCGGGTCACTCCTTTGTGCTGTCTCCAGGCGGCATGCACAGGCTCTGCCCTGCCAGCTTCAGGTTGGGGAGCCACAGGGCAATCTCTGCCCCAACAAGAGCTTGTTTGTCTGTCTTTCCTGTCATGAATAGCAATGGGTGAGCATGTTTTGCATGATTTCAAATCCACTTAAAGTTCATGGGTTTGAAATCAAAACCAGAACTCGAATCGTACAAGGTTTGTGTTCTGTTAGGAGCTGGCCTTTTGCCAGGATGTGTCTGTTCATTTAACTTTTAACCCTGGAATCAAATATATACCAGTTTGCTATACCGGGTCACTTGTATTGCTTTATATCCTCTTCCTTATATTTTTAAACATCTGTTCCAGTGCATGCATTTATGGATATCAGAAAGTTGCTAACATAGGTGTTTGCTCTCTCATGAGCATAAGAATTCTGTCTTCCATCTTCATCTTGTTTCACAGGTTCAGGGCTCACAGCATGTGCCTTCTGCCTGTTCCTCTGTATATTTAAGGCAATAAAGAAAGGCTGAAATCCTTCCTCTTTGAGGGCTGTATTTTAAATGCTAAATGCTTTGAATATGGACTGAAATAAAGCCCTGACTATCTATGCCCTGTAGTGGTTTGGTGTTCCCACCACTGTCAGTTTCTGAGAGGTGACACAGCAGCTTAGCAGGGCAGTGAGGAACAGGATGTTGCCT
Organism: Dryoscopus gambensis; assembly: GCA_013389985.1. Taxonomy (NCBI): domain Eukaryota; kingdom Metazoa; phylum Chordata; class Aves; order Passeriformes; family Malaconotidae; genus Dryoscopus; species Dryoscopus gambensis. The sequence goes on from WEIT01014706.1 coordinate 16,601, forward strand.
AGTGCAAATATGTTTGTGGGGTTTTTTTCTTTTTTTTTTCTTTTTTTGCACTAAGCCTGTCTTTCCTCTAGTGCTGTTCTCTTCTGTGCTGGTGTGCTTTCATGCAGGTGCATGGAACCCCAAGCGACCCTGATGTGGAAGATAATAGAAAGCTTGCAAATTGATTGAAAATCATCTGCAGTGTCGTATTTTGTAGGTGAACCCAGTAGCAGTCTATTGATTCCATATAGGTTCACTTAATGATTCCTCTCAGGTCTTTTTCCCTTTAAATAGTTGCACCTATTAAAAAAAATTAAAGTGTGGGTGTTTCTGTGTATCTATAAAGAAGATATATAAGTGTTTGTTGTTATCGGCATATTGTAGTTATGGGTTGGCAGACATTTTTAAGAGGTAATATGTTGGTTTAATAAATTATATCCGTGCTTTCCTTTGGTGAGCAGGAAAGTGTTTATTTTTCAGTATTTTATACTGCGAGGTGATTATGGGAACCTGCTGTGATCATAGCCGTTCGCTTAAATATAATCTCTTTGATCATGATTATCTGTAAAACAGATGCAATTTTTTTGAGTTTGTTTAGTTTCTTTTACAGATGTGATCAAAAGCCTATAAATAACTTGGTCTGTCACTTCTGGTATCATGTGAAATAGGGGTTATTTGAACTGCAGTGTGAATTTGCTGGTGCATATATGTTCTCTGATTCTAAGTGCAGGAGACAGGATTTTTAGCATCAATGCGTGTGATTATGAAATTTGACTATGTTTTCCGTGTATAGTCTGCATTTTAGCTATTGCTGTTTGAATGAATAAGCTTGTTGTAACTCACTGGAACGTCTCAGAAAGCACTGCCCGGCACATCCATGGTAGTACTCTTTTAAAATATATTTTAAATTTATTCTAAATGTATTTTAGTGTTTTTGTTTTAGATTAAAAGAACTGTAAAGCTTTTAACTTTTTGCGGTATCCTCACATTGGATGTTCATTGAAACCATTCTCTGTTTTTAAAAAGGGTCATCATAGACTATTTTACTTCAACCTGAGAAAGTAATATAAAGTAATTCCACCTTTTGTTAAAAAAAACACAAATGAAAGGGAGCTATTACTTTTACAAGGTTGACTATTTCGGTATTAAATATTTCATTTGAATACTTCTTAAAGTAGATTTAAGCAAAACTTTGTCAATTCTATATACAAGTGCTTGAGAATTATTTTTGCTGCCATTAGCAGAAGATTAAAGTATGTGAGGAGCTGAAACTTTAAACAACATTATTGGTTAATATTTGGATGGTCTTTAAATTTCCACTTGGATTTTCAGTGGCTGTGTTACAGTAAAAGTGACTAGAGAGAATCTTATCAACTCATTTTGCTTTTTCTCAATTCTCAGTCATTAAAGACAGAAATGGTGGTGAGAGGTACAACTTAATTACATTAACACGATTTTGGGATTGATAGTTTTCTGCTTTAGCTGTAAATGTTTCTAATGTTCCTTGTTTTCAGTTTTTCATCCCACTGGTGATATACTGCATGAGGTCTGTAATCACAAATTCCACCTTAAATTCTAGAGCAAGGTTAAATTGGGTGTTAAGACTTACAGAAATCTATGCCACCAAAGGAAGATTTCTCCTCATGCCTGTCCCCTACTTCCCCTAATGTTTTAGAATTTCATCATGTTTCCTCTAAGGGCTTTGGATCAAATTTTGGATATAGTTACTGGGTTTAAATAGCAGACCTCTAATAAGAACTATTGTTCACCGTCCTGCCAGCTGTTCTGTACCACAGTCTGGGCAATGGATCCAAGTCAGTAGATTTTATAAATTGTGTTATTTGTCCTTTGCCAGCTTTGCCCCTTCTCAAGAAAGAAGCTGCCAGTCTGAATCTTGAAAGACCCTTTGTGAAGAGCAGAAAACTTATGGTAGCTTGAAAATGGGCTTCTTTTTCTTGAAAAAGGGTGAGTGAGGGGATCAGCAAAAGAATCTTTAAAGATACAAAGAGGGCAGAGCCACTGCTGAAGCTGGAGGCTTTCACCAGCTGCTGTTTATTGTGAAGGTGGCTCTTGGTTTGTGTACATGTAAGAGTGATGGATATGGAACTGGGATAACTTCATCTCTTTTTAAATTATGATTAAACAAGCAATTTCAATCACAAATTATGTGTCAACCTGTCTATAATCTACCCATTCACTTTAAAAAGTAAAGGAGGCAGCTGATTAAATTTAGCCGGCATGGTTTTTTGCCTGCTGTCTAGACAATTGGCTTGGTTCCCGTTCCTCTGGTCTTAGCTCTCTTTCTTGGTTACAGGCCCACTAGGCCACTTAACCATTCCGCTGTCGTTCGAACAGTGTGTTCCTGAGGCTGATAAAGAGCATGTGGGGATGGGCTTTTTCTCTTCTTAGGTCGTTAACAGAGAACCTGGTGCCAGTAAATAAACACACACAGGATCTCTGCTAATGCTGGGTGAGTCCTGTTAGAGTGAAAATCATTCAGCTCTAAAATCAGCTTGCTTTCTACTTTGCTGCTCCTGGAATTTAGATGAGGCCTTTCACCTGACGTCACTGCAGAATCAGTGTACAGATTCCAATGTGCTGTCTTTCCCACTGAAGTTTGTAGATATATAAGAAGTCAGCGAAACAAAGAAAAAGACTCTGAAAATAAAATCTAAACCAAACACTGCCCCCACCTCACCCTGCAATCAACACCAAACCCAAACTACAAACAGGCCTGACTTTGAAAACCCATCTCCAGGTTCTTTGGATGTAATCACCTTTTGCATTTACAGACCTGAAAGGTATTGATCTTATTGGGGCGTACTGCAACAATATTCTTCCACTCTAAAATGTCCCAGTGCATCTGCTCTGCTGGGTTTGTAGTGTCCTGAGGAGTTATGCTGATTCTGTTGCATAAATGGTTGTTATTTCTGATGTATGATTTCAGGCTAGAACTGCAGACTGACCTATTTAGCCGTGGGGTAAAGTGGAGTTCAGTTTTGAGTGAAGTTTGCGATATAAGTTGACAATTTAAAACAAATTTGACGCAGAAGGTGCTTTAAAATTTAAACTGTTCTTATGTGCTTTCTTGTGTACAGGGGGTCAGCCTTGTGTTTGGAGACAAATGGATGGAAAACAGTTGGGAATTGCCTCAAATCAGTGCATGTTGGTCAGTGCAGTGCTGAGCCCGAGGGGTGTCCAGGTGTCACAGCACCCAGCCAGGCTGGAGGGCAGGCAGAGATGTTGGAGCAGTTGGGAACTGGGCTGCTTAGTGCATTTTCCTAACACACCCCTACAGGTCCCTTCAGCCAGCCGGCAAGCTGGACTTCCTGTGTAGGATGGATACAAAATAGACTGGAACTCGAATTTTCACAAGAGACATGATGATTCGGATGAAATTGAGCTTTGTGTCCAGGCCATCCATAATGAAAACCCTAATTTTTCCTCTAGAAACATAGGCATCCTAGTAGATACACTTTTAGCAGCTATATTATCTTCCATTGTGGTTTCTGTCCTTATTTTTTTTCCTTTTAGAAGGCCACATTAGTCCAAAATGCTGTGTGGTCTTTGCTCTAGTAATGTCATGTGGTTTTTGACATGACAGTGAGCAAGATGCACCTCTCATGCAAATATTTGTTTATTGGACCATTCAATTAGGCTAGCTATCATTCATCATTTTAAAATTGCAGCAATTTGGTAAAGAATCTGTAGCAGCCAATGGTTTCATCCTTTCTGAGTCTATTTTCCTGATTGTCTGCATGGAGTGTGAAGTTTTTGGGGGTTTTTGTTTGTTTGTTTTGCCTTTTTGTGTTTCCAGGATCAGCACAAGTTTGTGCAGATGCCATCTGTTTTGTATTTAAACTTACTGTACTTGCTGCATTTTCTTCTCTGATTAGGGCAACCTGAAATGTCACAGCCATGAAACTTAACTCAGAAGTTGGGTTTTTTTCACTTTTACCCCCCATTGCTGATTCTTTTGTGCTCCTACTAATCCTGCTGGAAGAGCTGTATTTTCCCTAGCTCATTCTGGTGTGCCATTTTGCCTCACCTGTTTCAAAGTGATCTCATACCACAGTTCCTCAGAAAACCATCTGTTTAAATTCTTGGTGATTTGATGGTCTTTTCTGTCTTCTTCCTTACAGTCGCACCCATTTCAAGTGTTTGGCCTCACAAATGCTTTGCAAAAATACTTTGCACCCTGCCAGAAAGTCTACCCTTTTGTCTTCAACTGACAGTTCAGTTGTTTTTAATGCATGTGTCATAGTTATTTTTTCTTTCCTCTCTTTAGAAGGAAGAAGTTAATATTTTTCAGGTGCACTTTGCACTTCTGACTTAAAGAAACTGGCCTCTACTCTGCCATTTTTTGGTTTCCAAGTTGGACACAAGCTTCCAGAGGTAGTTCTTTGACTCTTGTTAATAAATAGAAGGCATTGTGTGGCTTCTGGATATTTTCTGCAAATTATATAGGTTCAATTTTATACGATGGAAAGGAAACACTGAATAGTTAGCTTCTAATTCCAAACAACTATTAATGCAGTAAGGAAGACAATATCCTCTTTAAAATCTATTTTTGTCTTTCCCTCCAATTTTGCTGTACAGCTTCCAGACCTTCCCCCAGACTCATCCTGCCTAGCTTCCCATTGAAAACATGAGGAAACATTTGCACATATCCTCACAAAAAAACTTTACTTATTTGTTGGTTGTTGCACATCATTTTCATAGCATTATTTGCAGCTTAGACCCTTCCGAAAAGAAAAAAAAAATTCAGTTTTGCTACAGCAAATGAGATTTTTAAATTAATTGGTACTGCTTTGGCTTAGAGGCTAACTCAGGCATACTTTTAGTGAGAATAATGTCTAAAAATGTGTATCATGAGTTAGGAGGAAAAAAAAGAGGCTACTCTTGAACCAAATTTCATATTGTGTTGTGTGAGAGATTCCACATGTTGTTACTTCATACAAATGTTTTCTTCCAAGAAGGAGAACAAAGTAGGATATTCAAAAGAACATAACAATAAAACATATGGATTAAAAAAAAATCTGGCATCTTAAATGAGCAATATCATTCTTTAGCTTGCTTCCAGTGGGTCTGAGATGTTTGTGGGCTGTTAAAATATGAGTTCATTCTAGGACAAAGAAGGTTTTCTGTTTTTTACATTTTCCTCTGTAAATCATTGGTGGGGGGGAGAGAAAAAAGGGTGGAATTATGCTCTGAATGCTGCTGCCTTTGCATTTTTGGCATTATGCCTTCTTACTGTTTTATTGTCTATTTTGGCTGAACTCGAAGTTCCAACCATGCTCCCTGCCAAAAAGGAAAAAAAAAAAAGTCAGGTCCTTTAAGGATACTGAAAAATGAAGCCAGTTTTTGAATCCGCCACGTCCTGTAAGCAAATAAAAATGAATCTCTATGGAGCTCAGACGTTACTTCCTGTTCTCCTTTGGATTCCAAGCAGGAATGGAGCAATTTTTCTCTGAATCCAAAAAAAAGGAGCTGGGAGGGGGATAATAGCTGGCTTCAAAGCAGCACAGGAGAAATCTTTGAGAGGCTTCTATGTGGCTAACTTTTAAAATATATGTAAAATGTTTTACACCTTAAGTAATATATGTCTGTACTTGGAAAAATATGCAGCAGCTTTCCTCCGCCACTCCAGCTCTCATATTTTGTAAGACAGTGGACATACTAAAAATATACATAATTTTTGTTGGTTGTTTCCTTTTCTACTGGTTTTGTAACTTGTAAACTAAGCTCACAAATGTTTCAGTCTTGATAGCATTTACTGATTCCTTAAAGCATGTGAAAGTGATCAAGAAGACCCTACTTGTGGTTTCCCCAGGAAACCAAAATTAGAGGAGAAGCAGGGGGGTAAAGGAGAGAGAGGAATGCTTTTCCAGATAAGCTAATTGGGTTTTTGTTATGGTAATATGTGTATTGTTATAACTCCATCAGTAAAGATCTCAGTTTTAGGTGCTGCTACTTTCCCAACTTTTGAATGACTGGAGAATATATTCTGATATAAAAGATAAACTGCTAGCACAAAGTAGACTTTTGGATTTTTGCCACTGTAAAATTAGGAGTAACTGTAACCCAAGCAGACTAGCCAAGATTGAAATTCACTGTGGACAAATGTTCTTTGTGCATAATTCTAGAGGAAACTATTTTTGGTAGCGAATGAATATATGTAATCATTAACACATGACGGGGCCGCTCTAAAGGCATCAGGCTGAAGCATGAATGCTTCCAGCACCCAAGAAGTGCTGTTGTGTTTTATTTAATAAACTGTCTGGAATGTTCTATTACTTTGACTTGTTTTTTTTCTTATTTCTTAAGTTTACATTAATAAAGCAACTTTAAAATTATTTGTAGGAGAAAAGACTTGATTTCTTTTCTTCAAAAGAGGCAAAATGATGTAGCTCGAAAAAAGTCAGTTATACTGTTGCAAGGAACAGGAAAGAATATGAAGATTCTCCCGGGATCTCTGAACATAGTTTTATAGGGAGTTTTCAGTGTGTATATTTATTTGTGTTTGTCTGGGAAAGGTAAATTATCTGAGAGATGCTGGATTTCTGGATATAAGTAGAAGTTATTACTGGTTTTGCAGAAAGTTAAGTCTTAAAGATCCCATTATGCTGCTTGTCCGTGTTGAAAGGGTAAATTTGATTTCTTAGCTCGGCATGCAGTGGGACACAGGAGAGCTGTCAGCATCGTGGACCTGATGGCAGAAGTTTTCTGAAAGTAGCTTTTAGCATTGCCATGTCTTGCTGGGTTTGTGGCCTGAGTTTCAAGGAAGGTTGAGAAGTGATAGGAAAGCCAGGAGTCACTGAGTCAATGCCCCAAAGGCTGCTAGATGGTGTGGACAGGGATCTGCTGTCCCCTCCGCAGCCGAAGGCCAGCCTCACATGTTGGGCAGTGCCAGAGTGCTACAGCGAGTCGACGTGCTCTCCTTTGCCTATGGCATGGGCGTTTGGGGAGCAGCTTGCTCCTGCCTTGTTAAAGTGTCTCGAGTGGTAGTGATGCCCTGGGGAAGCCGTGCTATTTCTCAGAGCAGTGGGAAGGGTCAGGAGATTGCCAACCTGACTCGGAACCACGTGGGAAGGAGAGCATGGCGTAGAGAGTGACAGTGACTGGGTGAGGCCCCATGTTCCATGCAAGTCAGTGGGAATTTTATCTTGCTAAAATCAGTAATCTGCATATCTCGATTGATGGCCTAGGTCTGTGTTCCCTTCTCTTTGACAGGGAACAAGGAAGTTGTTAAATTTCCAATGGATATGGACTTATTTTTTTACTTCCCGCACCCTTTGCCCCCCCCCCCCCCCCCCNAACTCTGAAGGGTTACACAAACAGTAACTAGTGGGAATAAGATTTAGTTCTAGGTGGAGTATTACATACAAGCCTTACATCTGGAAACATTTACTGGATCAGACCCTATCTGGGATTGCAAGTCAACCAAGGAGCACAGCAGGAAACGAAGAAAATGGCACTAGTAACTCTGAATTTTTTTTTTTAAATTAGTGGCTCTGAATGTCCTTCATGCAGGTTAGTATTTATGATTTTGTCTAAAATGCATACTTTTTGACATCAGAGTTGCTCTAGCAGTTTTCACCTGTAATGTTCATTTTAACCATTCCATCGTCTAAGACTTGTCTTTTATATTTAGAACCTTTTTGGCCAGTGATTCCTGACTGCTTTTATAAATGCATAAAACCAGAGTTTTAGCATGTTTCACCTTCCATACACCTCAGAAACTTTGTGGCAGTTCTCTGCTGTGCTGTTGTATTAGACTTCAGAACTAGTTTTTGCAGAGAAAAACTTGAATAGTATCCCAAACTTTTGCTTCAACTGGATTTCCTAAGGAGATGAGAATTACTCAGTTGTCCCATGTCTGTCTTTCATGACCCAGCTAATAATCTCTAAACTATTGCCAGATTTGACAGAGGGGTGCCCAGTTAGATACTGCAGTTTTACACGAGGCCTTCTCTATAGGCTGTCCCAGGCCCTGTGCAGCCCTGAGGCATCAGAACTGCAGACGAACATAATGGGTGGTAGTGGGAAGCATAGGGATTATTGAAGGATTTGTCGAGTATCATATGGGGGAGAGAAGCTTGGTCCATCCCTGATAAAGTGAAATTGTCAGAGGACTGTCCACACTCAGCAAGTTTTTAAAAGAAGTTTGCAAAATGAAGTGTCTCAATAAAGGAAAGAACTTGCCTTATCTTTGTCATGGGTGAGCTCAGCTGTTTTTAGATACCAAAGAAATCTTTCTCATAGATGTTCTGTGTCCCCAGGAAATTCTTCAGTGTCTCTGAAGTGCTTCATTTATGCTGCAGCCTTACTGTGCATTGGTCAGAGAAGTGCACCTGCAAACACAGGTAGAAATGGAGTGTCTGCAGCTTGAGTACCAATAGAGCTGTGGTGTGTTTTTATACATCCGTAGCCTACGCATCACTAAATGAAATTTCTAAATGTATAGTTCAAAGATAAAAGGCTCCAAACTAGAATAGGTTTGTGCCAAGTTCCATTCCAGTTCACATGCTTACAGCCAGGTTCCATACTCTATTGTTCAGGGGACAAATTTTATTGGAATTTCTTATATTCATACCACCTCAGATTTTGCAAGATTATTCTTAATATTAAGTAAAAAAAAAA
>WEIT01014706.1:25310-50194 GCA_013389985.1 Dryoscopus gambensis
AGTAAAAAAAAAAAAAAAAAGGCAAATTCTGCTTTCTTGAAAATAAAGAATGCTCTGAACATTTAACTAAAATTATTTTTGTTTTATATGCTGCCACATATCATCTGTCTGATTTCACAGTTCTTTATATTATAAAATATAGCAATCAATAGCAGCAATAGAACAATTCTGTTACAACGCTGCTATTAAACTCTCTCATCTCTTCCCCAAATTCCCTTTTAACCCAAAGAATTAAAGTGATACTAAGAATGGAGGTCATTCAGGGTTGATGCAGTTGAATTGGAACGAGCCTTCCTTCAAAGGAGTGTAGATAGTCCTTGAAGAAACAGGTACACCTGGCACATCAGAAGGTGCCTCTGATATGGGCCCAGTGTGGTGGTTTAGGCCAAATTTAGGGAAAACGTCCAAAAGGAACTTCTCCTCCTGAAAGGAAGGCAGGGTATAGCCAACCCTCCCCCCACCAGGTTCAGGAAAAAAATTTCCTTGGAGGAATGTGAAAAGAGAAAATAAAAACTATTTATTTAACAAACACACAAGTAAAGAATAATAATGCTAAATAATACAACCTCTCGCTATGGAGAGGAAACCTGAAAGATTTTGTAAGAGTCCTGCAGTGGGTGTGGTCTCTCTCTCTCTCCTCCTCTTTGGAGCTTGGGTCCCGCCTGGACCCCCTCTAGGCCTAAGGTGGAAATTTTCCCAGTGAGTTCTGGTGTTCTGATGGTGAAACAGTCCAGAAGAGGAGGGAAAAGCTGAAAGTCCCAGAAAGAAACCCTTTCTCTCTCTCACTGAAGAAGCCGAGCCGATAAAAACCTGAAAGAGCAGGAAGGGTGCTTTCGCTCTAGCAGCAGCAGCAGCAGCTAATCTGTGTTCTTGAAGCACAGACGGCTTTGAAAAAAGTTTGCTCAGTTTTTTCTCTCTCCTCTCTCAGGCTCCGTTTAAAAGGCACAGAAAAACACAGGAATCATGTCTAGGCATAGAACAGTGGTAGGTGATACAACAGCATAAAGTCACCCCAAGACACCCAGCCACCCATCTTCCCAGAGACAGTACAGCCCTCCCGTAGGGGGCCTTACAGTGTCCTGTTATAAACGAGTCCAGATATCAGAAAAAAATTAATCCGCGTTTANCCATCTCCCAAAAGTCTTAGTCCCAAATAGCCGCTTCCTGTTCGTCGTCTATCTTCTCTGAGGCTTCATGGGATATGTAGTTCTCTCTTATGGCAGCTACCGGGTCTGTGCCTTGATGCTGTGTCTTCTTTCTGCCAGCTGTCCATCCTTCCCGTGGTTCCATGAGATGCACTGTCATTTTCTGAGACAGCAGCCAAACCTGTACATTGCTTAGACACGCTCAAACACTTTTATTAGTTAATATACTTTGCATTAAATCCAATCCTTTTAATGTTTATAACAGTCCTGCTCTTGCCTCTGCTGACGTGATGAAATCCTATTTTGCAGAGACAGAGGTCGTGTCATTGTTGGTGCTGTTGTAGGGTGTTCAGTCTGGAGAGAATTTAAAAAAAAAATAAAAAATAGTGATCTAAAGATGAAGGAGAAAATTTTACAGGATCTAGGGAAAGCCCTTAATCACTGCAGCAGATCCTGTGGAAAAAGGTCTTTTAGAAGTACCTGTTGGAAGAACTGTGTATTTTGTCCCTGTTGAGGATGGATGTGTGATGGCAAGCTGAGAGAAACTAAAGCATGTTTCTGAGTTTGGCCTTGAAAACAGCTAATGATTTATGGCTTCAGCTATGTCTTACACCTTTCAGCAGAGAGATCATATTTCTTACTGGTGTCACCAGTACAAACTCCCTGCTTTCCATGGAAGAGGTATATTCCTTAAACCACCCAGTGGAGCAGCAGCCAAACACCCTGCTCATTTGTACTGCTGACTCGAACGTGCATCTGAAAAGATTAATTCTGTACTTAAAATAATCTGAATCTTACATGAAGTAAATGTGTGATGCAGTCCAAGAAACAAGTCTTGCATAAGATTACGGGGTTTTGCTCAGATCTAACCGAGTGACTGGAATTCCAGACTCCACTGTTGCAGCCATCTGACTACTCAGCTATTCCTGCTTTCATCTCCTGGCTGTAAAGGGAATGCAGCAGTGGTGAAACCATGTGGGGGCATGGAGAATTCAGGCAGTGAATTTAGTAAAGCATATTTTTTTCTGTATTTTAGCCGAGGGTAGACACATTGTGTTCATATTCTTTCAATGCCGGATGCTTTGTACAAACTAAAAGGATTTTTTCTTCTATAATGTCTTGCATTTCAGATTTAATTTAAAGCTTGGCTGATACAGTTCTGCTGCATACTTACTGGAACAGTAATGCAGGGATTCACTGGAATTTTAATTGTGGTTAGACAGCAGGTTTGCTATGTTAGCTGTTCCACTAAGGAACAAATTGAGGGAAGGAAATTTTGTTTATTTACGTAGAAGGAATTTCAGTTTAAGTTCCTACTCTGGCAGCAGTGTGTATGTGTTGGCTGCCATTGACACAATGAACATTTGATTCCATTGTAAAGTCTTTGAGTGTTCCTTGTTTTGCAGAATTAGTAACATCATTAATAAGGTAATTAATGCAATCTGTTAATAATGATGTTCCTTATATTCAGTTCTAATATCTCTTCTTGCCTAGGTAGGGACAGAGTAAAACAAGGAATCAAGTTTTTATTCAGGAGATCTGCAGCTCTGAGTTAGAAGCTTTTTGTTGAAACAGTAAGTGGATATGTTCATGTGTGAAGGTTTTTAATGGCTGGGATTTTGTGTTATAACAGTTTAAGATCTTCAGTGAAACACTGGATGGTGCCTTTGGGAAGGATGTTAGGGGTGATGTTCGGTGTTCTGTTTCTCTTGTACGCAAGTGGGAATGTGATACTCTTATAAATCAGGTTAACTACATCAAGAGGTTTGGAATTAATGATGATGTCATAGTTTCTAAAAAGTGCGAGACTAGAAAAAATTACACATAAATGCTTATTACAAATCCTAATTAATCCTTTTTATATTCCTTATTATAAACAGACACATATCACCATATGCACAGATTATACATAATATATTATTATGTGTATTCCCCTGCAGAGAAAGCTTGGTCAGTGGGGATTCAGTGTGGCCTTTGCCACAGGTATTTCTAATTACAGCTAGGTGACCATGACATGAAGAATCAGCTGACATTTGCTTGAGTAAAAACTGAGAATTTTCTTTGATGTTAGTGACCATTTATATTAGTTTTCTGAATATTTTTATAAAATCACTATTCTGATGATGAAAATACTGATGAACTGAAGGAGTAATTCCACTTGTATTTGCATTGGGCTGCATTTTGCGCAGAAGTTTTTTTCTGAAGAGTTTCAGGTCGCTAAGTCTTCACTCGTGTTAAATTGCTTTACTTAATTGAAATTTGGCATAAAATCAAAAGAATAGAGATATGGTGTATTGAAGGTCATCATCACAATCATCACAAACAGTATAAAAGCATAATCAAGACCAATAGTTAACAAAACTCAAACCCCAGAAACCCAAGATGAAACAAGGGAAAAGAGCTGTCAGTTTTCCTGTTTAGCAAAATCTTTAGTAATTTTGGATTGATAAACGAAAATTGCCAACATAGATTTTCAGTATTTTGCCTTCCAAAACCTACAAACCTAACTGCAGTCTCTTACCAAATCATGACTATTTACAGGATGCCTTTTCTGCTAGCAAGTGTCTAATTGACCTTTCTGAGCCAAGGGAGTTGTGAAGAACAGAGTTCCTTGTCTCTGTCTACATTCTGCAAATAGCTTGGAGCCTTCCCGTCTCAGTGTCACATTCTACGTATTTACACGCTAAGGTTTCTTAGGGGAAAAATGACGCAATAGTTACTATGAAATGGCTTCTTGGGGTTGTATATTTAATTTTATTTTCCCTAAGTAATAATAGGTACTAACTCCTGATGTGCAGTAGGCATGCAAAACAGGAAAAACTCAGTCCATGCAATATGGGGTTTGGGAACTAACTTTTTCAGCTTGTTTGTGTTTGTTTCAGAGTGTCAGCTGTACTCAAATTTAAAACCAGGTACAGTCTACAAGTTGTTGGGTTTATTTTATGCAGTAACAGTGCTGGAATCTGCTGGAAATCATTGCATATTTTGTAACTTAAAAAAATAATTAAAATGTTAATTTTTACTTTTGCAAAATTGGCCAAAGTACTCAATAACAGTCTGATTTATATTAATATCGGTCATGAATGTTTAATATTTCCACCACAAACATTTCTGTGCATTGTGCTCAAACTAAATGACTGATATTACCTCATTTACTATCTCCTACATCCCTTGGTAAGGTGATTGTGTATGACTTGTGTCTCATTTTCAGCTTAGACAAGTAGAGGATGCATTTTCACATGACCACTCAAAACTGCTGATACTGGCCCAAAGAAGCTGCACTACAGCTAGATCATCAATTTGCTTTTCTTTGCTCTACTTTATATACAGAAATTGCTAAGTTAGAAATACTAGCATTTGCTGCTAAGAACTGAGGAAAGCATTTTTTTATTTTTTTGTCATTCTTTAGTTAAAAGCAGAGTTGTTCTCTGCAACCCTGCCAGTTTAAGATCAGAAAGCATATTTTGACAGATGCTCTTTTGTGTTTGCTATGTCAGTAGCAGGTTTTTGTGCCCCTCTTCTCCAAGAAAGCAGAAAATCAGCATGGAATTCCAGTGGCTAAATTGCTTTCTGTAGTTGCAGCCAAATAGTTTATGTGCTTCACGTTTTACTCAGTTGCAGTTGGGTCAGTGTAAGTGCTACCTTCCCCCATCCCTTAATATGTTATTTAATGGTATTGAAAAGCTGTTCTTTCAAGACGCATTTATTTCAATCGTGGCATGTTGCACACTGTCAAAAGCAGAGTCACTTGATCATTTAATGTTACTCTGAAATAAAAAAAAAATTCAGGTGAGAATTGTCTTAGTTTCCCTAAAAAAAAAAAATTCCTTAAATCTTGCATATGAGGCAGAAAGCAGGATCAAGGCATATCTGTCATCCTGAATGAAAATTTGGCACAGGACCTCTGCTCACATGATGTAATTCCCTGAATACCTTTTCTGCATCCTTTGCTGTTTCTTTTTCCTGTGTGTGTGTATTGAGATGCTTCATTGCTTTACGTGGTCGTTCTCCACGTACCTGTGTTTCCTCTTTTGCCTCTCCATTTAATTTCTTGTTCCTTGCGCTTTCTGGCTTTCCTCCTTGGAAGAATCACAGCAACTATATCAAGCATGTTGTTTTCTGTCATGATCAGACTGTGATTCTGCTCTGTACTTCTCAATCTACTGCATAAATGAAGCTACTTTTTCCCACTGTAATGGTACAGAATCATAATACCTCTTTGCTACGGATCTACTCAGTTTGCTACCTTTCCCCTTGCATTTCTTGAAGGCAAATTTCTTTTCTTCTAGAAATACAAAGAGAGACTCGTTTCTGAGAGAGACTCTTGGCAGGTATTTCTTAGCAGTCTTTAAGGCTCATTTCAGAGAGACTCTGTTAACAAAATCCTCATTTAAGAGACTTGTATGTAAACGCAGGCTCTGTGCTTGTAGGCAGAGGCAGATTTTGTTTGAAAATAACAGAAATAACAGGCAAAGTGAATGCATGTAATCAATTTACTGCTGCAGTAAGGAAGTTATAAAGCCAGCTGTAAATCATAAGGCTTTGTATCCACCCATATCTAAATATGTGTGGAAACCAAAGGACTTAAAGACGCAAAATTTGCTCTTCTGTCCCCCTCACTTTTTTTTTTTTTTAAAGAAGTGGACTTGCTAAGACTCATTGAAAGATCTGGTAAATTGTGTATCACCTCCTGAATTTACCATGATTGAAGCAATAAGGGGAATCAATGGAGGTAGGTAGGTGGGCAGGAAAATTAGAAAAGTTCTGATGGCTTTCAGATCCCATGTAACTTCTGGCTCACTATGAGTCTCTATGAAAACCTCCTGGAGAGGAGAGGGTGTCTGAATGGCTGTCTCTCTTCAGGCAGTGAAATGTCCCATTTGGCTCTTTTGAGTTAGAGCAGTATCACAAAACACAATCTCGACTTCTATGGTGGAAGGAATTCTTATTAAGATAAATTAAAATCTTTGTCTAATCTGATGTCAGATTATACTGACAGGTGCCCTTTCTGCAATAGATATGTGAGCACTCCAAGCAGAGCTCTCTATATGCTTGTACACTCTGTGCATCTCGTTGGCTGTGGGTTTTTTTAACTGAGTAACTATGTGGTTTTTTAAAGCATGTTTGAGCTAATTGCTATCAAACTACATGTGTAACAGTTATTATTTTCGCTGCCTTAAATGCAGCTGAAGATTAAGATTCTCTTTTATGTTATTAAATCATGTGAAATTTGCTTCAGACGGTGCAGTTTTCTCCCATTTTGATAACTAGAACATCTGTTGTTTCTCATGCTTCAGAGAGAGGAGATTTCATCTTTATGGTTGATGTCATCCCAACTCAGGGCTGTCTATGACAGGAGCCTTCTGTATAGCCTGCAGGTGGACTTTTAAGTTATGTGCCCAAGTCACTGAAGCTGTAGGAGCCACAGATTGTTTGCCCTGGATGGGGCAAGTGTCGGAGCTCTGGGGAGCTGGAGCTGCCGGTCACGTTGAACGCGAGTTGAATGATGACACTGAATTCTTCCTCTTGGAGCTGCACTGGTACATCTGATAAATAGAACAGTGCTGCACTTCCTTTGTTTAGCTGTCATGAGTTTAAGTGTCTTCTGGTAACTCACAGTGTCTGAGCAAGGCTTAGACTGTATGTGAGCTTTTGGAGAAGGTAGATAATGGGGAGTTCAGTAGTCCAGGTTTTATCAGAGGTTTGAGGTTAAACCACAATCAAGTCACTTTACTTTGTTGAACCTTTCCATTGTCCATGGCTAAAGATGAAATCAAAGATGTACTGGATGTTGAGGTTTATGTACATAGAGGCAGAAAATGTATGGTGTGTTTATTTTGTGATGGTTTCTAAGCCTCAATTAAAAAAAACATTGTAAGTGTGAATTAGTATTATTATCAGAACTAGTGATTCTTATTTCAACTTCAATACATTCACTGTTTTTAGTAGAGATATTTGCAAAGAGCATATTTGTTCTCTTCCAGTTTGGTATTTTGGGTCAGATTTGGGTCTAGAGTGGGCAGGTTCAGCACCACTGAATTGGTGTCTGTATGTGGCCTCCCTCCTTTGAATAGCTGTCACACTTCTGAAATGGAGTCACTATTCCTCCCTTCATGTGTATGGAAGAATGGCACTGAAACAGCACTTAATGAGTCATACCATGTAAATAGTAGTTGAAAAGCCTATTGATCCTGTATTTTACCACTGCATAGGAAAGCCAGGATTATTATTTTGATCCCAAAGTGATTAACATGTCCAAACATGCTGCAGAGAGTTAACAACTCTTCCTCACCACACATAGACCAAGCAGAGCAAAAGTGCATCTTTACAGCTAATTGGAGGTTAGCTGAGCTCTTTTCTGCTTTGGGCTTTCCTGCTTAATGCCACCGGCAAGATCTGCCATGCCCTTTGTTTCTCCTCTGTTACTGCCCTCTGCTTGGGGCTTCTGTTCTGCTCACATCTCTCTGGCTTTCTTCAATACCCTCTTTCCATTATGTCTGTAAACTTCGAGTTCCCCTGCCAAAGTGGGGTGACATAACAGATATGCATATGTTGCAGGTGGGTTTTGATTCAAGAGACATCCAGAGTAATAGCGGGAATCTGTGCAAATGGTCATGAGGAATTGCTGCTATAACTAGGTTTGTAATTTGGGTTTGTTTAGACCATCTCCGTATACCTGGGTGGATATTTCTTAGCAGTCTTTAAGACTCATAAAAACATGAGAAAAGTAAAGAAAACAAACAAACACTGGTATCTGATTCTTTGTCCTGGTAGTTAATATGAAATGAAAGCAAATGTATGGGATAAGTTATTTTATGATGGAAGAAGTTGAGTTTTTTCTGTAGATATTATGTTCATTATTGACATAATTCTGAATTTTTTAGATAAGATGCAAACACTTGTCACAAAATTTGAGTACAGAGACTTGTAGCAAAGAACATTGAAGAAAGTTTTATTTCCTTAACTGCAGCATCACAATGTTGGAGTCTGGGGAAGGAAGGGGAAGAGATTGTTAGAACATCTTTAAGACTTACGAAAAAAGAAGAATAAAAATATTTTAGTAGTTTGGGTCTCTGCACACTGAAAAACAATCCCATTCCATGTGCTGATTTTTGTAGAACATATTTCCTTGTGACTTCCATTCTAAGCATGTTACATTTTTGGGGTCTCTGCTTCTGTCTACAGTAGGTCCTGGAAATTACTATTTCCAGCTGTTGCTTCTCATTTAGGTATTTGTTGGCTTGTTGCAGCTGGTCACTGTGTGGGTTTGGGGTTTTTTTGTTTTGGTTTTTTTCCCTCATCCTCCCTCCATGTATTCATGCAGTTTTGCAGCATGTCTGGCACACAGATTTTGGATACATGCTTTCTTTTGTCCTCAACAGGCAATATTTTTCCATGTGTGAAAGAACACTTCTGGTACTTCAGATGCATGTATATAATTTGGTGCAGCCTTCTTGCATATACAACAAAGATTCCTGATGTCAAAGTTTGTCCTTAATCAAACTCTGGCATGTCAGAATTTCTGGTTTCTCAAAGGTTTTTAGGCATGTTGTCATGATCTTCCAGAGGTACTGTCAGAATCTTACCTGGCAGTATCTCTGAAGGTATTTTCCAAGCCTTGGTTAGAAATGGTATTAGTAACCACAGAATGGAGGTGCACATGTCTGTAGAGCAAGTTTATGCTTCCCATCAGTGGTACATGAAATGATGTTTGCCAGCTTGTTGCTGTGACTCCTGCCTACCTCTCTGCCAGCTAGCAACGGCAGGAGTTGGGGGCAACATTCCCCGCGGGTCCGTGGAAGGAAGGGGGCTGCAGCAGCTCACCGGGGTTTCCAGAGTGTCTCTGGGCCACACCTTTGCACGCAGCAGCAAGCCGTGAGAGAAACACAGTACCTCTCCTTGGTGGTGAAGTCAAGAGGAGTTTATTTCCAGGTCCAGCGCCGCAAGGGCGGGGGGAAGGGGGGAAAGGGAGAGGGAAGGAGAAAGGGGGAAGGGGAGAAGATCCAAAAGCCGAAAAAGGGGGTCTCGTGCCAATGAGCACTCGCTTATCACAGTTTCCAAGGGCCCGCGGGCCCAATACTTGAGCCAATGAAAAGCTCACAGGGGAGGGATCAAAGGCCAGGTTACAGCTTAGGAATACACCATACATTTCGGAAGGGGGAAACAGAACAAACCATTCAAAGGAAAATAAATAACCACACCAGCTGGCTCTGGGAAAAGCACTGATTTGCAGTATCAATAGAGTCCAACCCCTGCATTCTGTTCCTGAGTTCTGTCCATTTCTGTACTAATGTATTCATCTTCTCCTTTTTCTCCTGTGTGTGAGTGGCCAAAGGTGCCACATAAAATCTCAGACTCAGGTCATCTCGTACATAGGTTTGCAATAACACTTTTGAGAAATGCAGTTCCATTTCAGAACTCCTTTCACAGCGACTCTACCAATGAAATACACTGCAACTTCAGCCCATTTGGAGGGGAGAAGTGCCGCATGAAAATAAAACTATGTACAGGCTTGACTTACTGTTATGTTTATGTTAATGAAATTAATGGAACTGTATTGATCTCAAGGGCACAGATTTTATTGTGCCAGTTGGGCAGAGTGCATTTTCTGGTGGACTTCACATGAGACTCACCACAATGATATTTTTAATATGTTTCAATTTTTAGTCTTTAAATTACTCTGGATCTTTTTGTGGCCTTCATGCCACATTAAGGAAGTCTTACAGAATAGTCAAAAATCTCTCGTGAAAGAATAGTATTTCTTTTCATCGCTGTTAAAAGTAGTTATTATAGTTGGCTGCTTTCATGCTTATCTAAAATCAGTGTAAGTTTTCTAGATAAACATCATGTTTCTCTGCCTTGTGTTTTAAGCTGGAATGATTTTTGTTTCGTTTTATTTTTGAATAGTTTAGTCAGTGGAATTCTTCTTCTGTAAATTTTTCTTTATTTTTCTTTTACTATACATCATCTTACTGTCATGAACAGCAATAGAAGTTCCTAACTTAAAATAACTACATATAGAGAAGTACCAGGAGAAAATACTGCTGTTCATGTGCAGTCTTTTGTGGGGAGGAGTTGGGAATAGGATTTAATGTGGAAATGCTTTGGGTTTGGTCAATATGCTAAGATCTCCTAATAAAAATACAAGTTTTCAGGAAACCCAGGTCCCTGAGACCCAAGGAGAAGTATGAAGCAACAAAGACTCACTCTTGATGGAGGAGGATCCGGTTAGGGAACACTTGAACAAACTGGACATCTGTAAGTTCATGGGGCCCAGAGGATTGCATCCGTGAGTGCTGTGGAGCTAGCTGGTGTCATTGCAAGGCAACTCTCAGTTATCTCTGAAGGGTTCTTGTAGTCATGGTAGGTTTCCGAAGACTGTGATGAAGCAGATGTCTTCAAGAACAGGAACTGTGGGCTGGTCAGCCTTACCTCAGGAGGTGAGATATGGGAACAACTAATCCTGGAAACAATTTCCAGAAGTGTAAAGGGCAGGAAGATTATTAGAAGTTTTCATCCTGGTTTTATGAAAAGGAAATCATGCTTAATCAATTGGATAGCTTTCTATAATGAGGTGACTAGTTTGGTGGACGAGAGCAGTGCATTCTGCTTACTTTGGCTTCAGTAAGGCTTTCAATGCTACCGCTAATAAACAAGCCAAGGAAATAAGGGTTGGATAAATGGACAGTGAGGGAGATTGAGAATGGCTGGGCCCAGACAGTTGTGATGAGTGGCAGAAGTCCACCTGGAGACAAGTCACTAGTGTGGTGCCTCAGTGATCTGTACTGTGGCCAACACCAACTAACATCTTAATTAATGACCTGGATGGTGGGACAGTGCATACCCTCATCAAGTTCATAAATAATGCAAAGCTGTGAGGAGTGGCTGATGTGCCAGGTGCTTGTGCCACCCCCCAGAGGGACCTGAACATGCTAGAGAAATGGCAGAGAAGAACCTCTAGTCTCTCTGTGAGGGGATGTAAAAAATCCTGTACCTGGGGAGGAGCAATCGCATGCACCAGTATGTGCTTGACAGCAGCTCTGCAGAGAAGGACCTTGCAATTCTGATGGTCACCAAGCTGATCATGAGTCAGGAACGCACAGCTGCAGTAGGAAGGCCAAAGCAACTTGATCTGCATTAGGAAGAGCATGGACAGCAGGTCGAAACCTGGTGAGACCGCATCTAGGGTGCTGGGTCCTGTCCTGGGGTTTCAAGTACAAGAGAAGTTTGGACATACTGGCATGAATCCAGTGAGGAGCCATGAAAATGACTAAGGCACTGGAGTGTCATTCCTCTGGAGAGAGATTGAGAATTGGGACTCTTCAGCCTAGAGAAGCTTTGGAGTTCAAGGGCTCTGGTCTTATCAAAGTGTATAAATGCCAGAGGTGTTTATTCAGGAGATGAAGATGAGGAAGCCAGGCTCTTCTTGGTAGTGTACTTCTTCTTGGTAGTGCCCAGTGACACGCAAGAAGCACAAACTAAAATGCATGAAATTCCATCCAAACACAAGAAAAAGAAGTTTGTTCTTGTGAGGGCAGTCAAAAACCAAAGCAGGCTGCCCAGAGAGGTTGTGGAGAGAGTCAAGGCAAGACTTGATATGGTTGTGGGTAGCCGGGCCTAGGTGACCCTGCTTAAGTAGGGGTTCTCAAAAGGTCTCTTCCAACTCAAAGATTCTGTGATATGCCCTTAAAAAGTAAACAGTGACTCCTGAATTGGTCCTTGTTTTGCACTTCTCTTACAGTACATGCAGATAGAGAGTACAACTGGACATCTGCTTGATAGCATTGCTCTGCAATTTAGATTGCCTTTGCCTTCCTCTACCACATGTGTTGGCATTGCAGCACTCTTGGTCCCAATTTTTTGTCACCTTCTAATGCCCCTTGGTACTTGTACTATTTTTCCAAGTGTTTTTAACCAAGGCACTGACTGAGTCCAAATTTTGAGTTTCGGAATTGCAGAAAAGCTGCATAAAATGTGGTCTTGCCAAAGGCATAATTCTGTGGTATTTCAGTGACTTAGGAGTCAATCTTGCTCCTTAACAGGTAGTCAGGTTCATGAGTTGAAATAGATTTCTTGGCAAGCTTGGCAAGACATCTTTTTCTGAGGAAGGAAATGTCATCTTTGTTGTGTGGTGAATATGTTATATTCCTTATGGCAAAATTTGCTTTCCTAGGTCAAAGCTGTGAGCTGTAAAAGGGCGCATTCAGTAACTTCCTTTTCTTTTCCTGCTCTTAGGATAAGCTTAGCATAGTCCCACTGCTGTGTGCTTTCTTATTACAGATATGAAGGAAAACAAAGAAAGAAGGTGAATTTGGTATTTTTGCATTTCTCCTATGATCAAGAGTAGTGTTTTTCTGGTTTGGTTAATGAACTATGCATCAATTTTGCTCTTTAGCAGAAGGTCACTTAGATCTCAGAACTTTGCCAAGTGGCTTTAAGGAGGTGTTAAATTGGAATGATAAATAAAGCAATTTAAAGTACATAAAGTACATTTGGGTCAAAATTCTTCATCACAGATATCTATCATTTCACTACCTATGCAGCCTTGTAACTGAAATCCACTGGGAACACATTCCTGGCTAACCTAAACAAATCTGCTTTCTCTTAGCAGCACTTTGGTAACAGATGTAGTCCAGAGACTGAACTTTGCGGAGTGTGTATTGGAATTGAGATGTTTCAGCTTAATTCAGTGAATATTAACAACAGTTATCTAATTGCATGAAAAACATACCCCCAAATTGTGAGGAAATAGAGTTATTATTTATGGTTCTATATTTTTGTAGTTTTTGACGTGGAGCATCTTGCCATTGTTCATATTTTGAAAGGAAAGGTGATGCCATTTGACTTTACTTTGGGCTTTTTGAAATCCAGTTCTTCTAAATCTTGCTGTAGATGGTTAGAAAAAAAGGCTGTACATGTATTTGAAGACAGAAATTTTTGTCAAATAGACTTAGGTGATAACTTTATTTTTTCATGACTGCAGCATTTGAATAAACATTAAACCAACAGGTTGAAAATTCATGTTAACATTGCTCCAGGGTGACATAAATTACATATCCATCACTTAAGCACTTACCCTTTTCTCATTGACCTTGATAGCAACTACAGACGCCATATTTCTGTGTAGCAATATGAAGTCTGAACAATTTATCCACTATATGAGAGACAAGGAGGTAAGACTCTTAGTCACACACAACTGCGAATTTTTAGAGCAAAACTTTCTGTGACCATTGCAAATAAAACCAGTTTTCATTTATACTGAGCTCTTCCAACTCTCATGAAAGAAAATAATGCCAAAGCCAAGTTTGTACTTTTTTGTTTTGTCTTTTAGCACCACGAACATGAATCCTATTGAAGGCTCACAGTTTTACTTTGTAGAGATTAGAGAGGCTTGGGGTTGGGGGGTTTTTGGGTTTTTTTAAAGTTAGCATGTAGGAATAACTGTATTCCGTCGTGTCACGTGAGAAAGGGGAAACAGGTACGCAGGTCACTGGTCTGCCTGGGCAGTGGGCACAGTATTCCTACAACAGGGAATGGGTACCCAGCCACCCTGGGTATTTGATGGCTGGTTTTGGGCAAGTATGGGGGTAGCTTGGGAGATGTTTCCTTCATGTGGGATCATTCATGGTTAGGCACTGTAAAGCAAAGGCAGGACCAACCAGGTTTCTGTGTTTTAACTATGTATCCAGTTTGTGTTGTTGGACATGCTTTTTTATATACAGATGGCTTTAACACAATAAACTGATACCAGTGCCTCAAACTCAGTAATTAAACAGGCCATGTAAACTGCCTTTTATTAAGCTAGACACTATCTTGCAGTACTATCTTTTCAATAATATTGATTCTTTCCTTTTCTATTGTCCTTTCACTTTTCCCTTTAACATGTTTGGAGTAACTTCCTTTGTTGCTTGTTTTTCACACTAAAAGTGTAATGCGAGGAAATGGTGACAAGTTGTACAGAGGACTCTTGAAACTCATTTTTGTGGAAGTATGTGATGGGTTGTTTTGAGTGCTAGAGCAAGACTTCTCTTTATACCAGGGGAAAACAAGAAGTATTTAACTTTTCTTTATCTGTTACAATCAGAGCTACCCAGTGCAGTTTTCATGGCAGCAAGTTGAATCAGTAGTGGTTTTTTACAGTGTAATGTGTCTTTATTGTAGAAGTGGAAACTCAAAATGCATGAAGAGGACTTCCTGCCCTTTCTTTAGGGGCCTTTGTGCAGTTTATTCTTGAGAAATGTCCAGGCTTTTCCTTCCAAATAGTTCGCAGTCTGTAGGCACTTCTCTCACAGACCCTCAAGAGATTTTTGAGTATTCTAGCAAAAGGATTTTAGGTAGCATTGAAGATCTTTCACCAACCCTTTGCATAGGTCAGGATTTTTCCTACAATTTGTTTCAATAATTCCTTTACACTTTATGTAAAAGCGCAAGTAAGAGAAATGAGAAATGAGCTCCTAGAGAAGAGACAAATGAGAGGGAATCTTATGAATGTATAAAAGTATCTGAAGGGTGGATGTCAAGAGGATGGGACCAGATTCTCTTCAGTGGTGCACAGATGGGGCAAGGGGCAGTGGGCATATAAACTGAAACATGAGATGTTGCATCTGAGTATGAGCTGCCAACTCCCTCAAGGTTTGTCATTCAGATTTATAGAGCTTGTGTAGCATGAGAATGGATTTCTGGTGATACCCTGGAGCCATTCGAGTTCCATCAGCATTCTCATGGTTTATTCATGATATATAGATGTCTTTGTTTGTATCACATGTATATCAGAAGGGGGTTTTTGCCATTACAAAGTGTTTTTGCATGACAGGTTAAACTAAAGTAGCTATTAACTTTAGGATTTTCTATTTTGTTGACCTGCCTAGGAAATAACATTTATTTTCTTTAATTAAAAAGAAGTGAAATGTAAGCTAAGCACTTTCTAATTAACTTAGTGCTGGAGAATGACTGGAAGTGGCAATGAGAGATTCTTAGAGACTCCTGTTCTGTATTTTACAGTATCCAAAAGAGAGGAATGAGTCTGCTGCATTTTAGTGGTTTACACTGAATAGATCTCATTATCCTGCGAATATTTCACTAGTTTGTGAAATAAAGTTAACAAAGTTAATACAGGGCATGTATTTTTTATGACTTATAGTAGTGCAAATATTTACAGAGGGTTTCATTCAGGTGTAGTATCATTTTAGTATTAACTATTAAGTTCTTCTTATATAAGATCAATATTTAAGAATTGGATTTAGATATTTAATTTTACAAGATACATAGCTTTATCAAATATTAAAATATTCCTTCAGTATATATTTTTCACCTCTAAATTGACTACAAGTCCATTGTCCCTTGGAAGATAAAGTAACATCTTTATTTGGGCTCACAGTACTTTTCACAGGTGAGACCTAAGTGCTTTTTGCCAATTCAAGTGTCTTCTGTAATCAAAACATTTTGGTTTAGAGCTTGAATTCAGTAAAATAAAAAAACTTTGACCAAATACATCAATCTTAAGTGTTCACCCCATAAATTTAATTTGAGTAATCTTCCATTATTTTTATTTAATATTATTTAAATATTGGTTGCATATTGTTTAAATTCCAGGAGGTTGGGGCCCAATTTAAACAGTGACCAGTATGTTCAGCAGCAGAGGAAGGAAGGTGTCTATAGCAGATTGATTCTGTGACTGTCATGAGCAGATTGTCCAGGCCCCAGATGTTGCCTTTCATTCCACTCCATAGTCTGAGAAAACTCTAACTTAGGATCTGAAGATTTGTCACCACAGATAAATTTTGTGGCAATAGCTTTTCATCTCCTAGGTTAGGATTAAATTATAATACATATTATAATACATACCAGGTTGTTTCAAGTTCAGAGTTTTTATATTTAGGACTGTTTTTCTTTTAAAATAACTACTTTCAACATATCTTTATTTTAAAATACCTTAAACTTTGTATAATTTGCTCTAATCTTTAGAGAGACTTGATAATGCATAACAAGAAGTTATTTTTAGTTTAAATATTCATAAAACTTCAAATGTCATAGTTACAGAACCCCAAATTTATTATTGTTTTGCAAGCATATTTTGCTTGTCTTATTTGTATGGGATTATTTTCCCTTCCATAACAGATGGGTATATTGGCTAGAAATTCTTTATCAAGTATTACACAAAAATTCATGGCAAGATACAGTGCCAGGGTGATAGACAGTGTTTGGCAGGATGCTTCAGTCACATGTAGGCTTCGTTCTTGTTCACGGATCTCACCGTTCCACTGGACAAGCCTAGGTGAGGTCTACATGCTCTTGTCTTTCCTGCCATGGAATAGACTGTGACAAAGAGCCCTTAGGGGCAGGTGATTGTAGGGCAACAGGGAAAAGGCCTCTTTGTGTTCAAACATTGCAAACGTGGATGCTGATGGCAGCTTTTGCTGTTCGCTTGTGTTTCGTAGGCCCTGAATTAGGACTTGTCAGTGCCATGCGAACGCCAGGAAGCTGTGCCTGGATTTCACTGTGATGGCAGGTATGATCCATATCCCACACACCTGTCTCAGAGCCTCTTGTCCCCTTAGAGCAGGGGTGGTGTGACACCACCATTTCTGCCAGAAAGGTGTGTCCAGCCCTTGCTGGAGGTGGCAGTCCTGGAGCAGTGTCACCCAGAGCGTGTCCCTAACCTGGGACTGAATGGCCTATCCAAGAGCTGATGTGTAGACCTGCTTATATGCAGAATATTCTTGCTATAATGTTATAGTTTGGCTTTGAAAAGAGTTAATTACTTAGAAAGCTAGATGAGAATATAAGTTTTTTTAAAAAGTAATCTATTACAATTCAATTCAATGGATACAGGAAATAAAAAGGAGATAAAGGTGCCTCAAACACTTGTTTTATTTGTAGAGAAAAAGGGCTCTGCAAATTCAAGCAGATACAAATTTGAGCTAGGTGGAGGAATTGGCTAACATTCACTCACATGCCTACAGACTTTTTCATCGTATTATTTTCTTATTTTGCCATGAAATTCATGTCTTGTGCCTTTTCTCTAATTATGCATCATCTTTTGATGGAGTGGCAATGAAGTTTTATCTCTTTTTTCTTCTTTTTTTTTAATGCCTCATTTAACAAAACTATTTCTCATGCAGTGTATTATAAAATTTAATGTAATATAAAATTTGTGTCTTTCTTGTGGTTCATTTCCCTTGTAAAGAAGTCACAAAGCATCTTTTTCAGAAACTACATTTTTCTCAGAACTTTTATAGTCATGTTCTTCTCCCAGTTGATTTTTTTCCCATGAATATCCCTTTCTAAAATTATATGCCTAAACAACAAACCAACAAATTTGATTATCATCCTAGTATATGTGCAGAGGTTGTTTTTCAGACTCTCATATACCTTTTTGTTCTTAATTTTTAAACCAGATGAAGAAGATAAAATATTTTAATTTTAAACCAGAAGAAAGCATACGTAAATAAATTAAACTTCACTCTCATTTTATTAAAAAAAATGGTCAGTGCTTCATAATCCTAGAGCTCTGTAAAGAGCAATATTAATAAAAATCTCTTTTCTGTATTTTTTAGTATAAGATTTTTTGAGAAAGGCTGGGTCTGGTGATCAGCAAGTCAGATTTTGGAATCTGGCCACCCCAGATGCCTCCAACTGGCTGTAGGCTTTCGCTGTGTCCTTGCAGTCATGTAGGGAAACTAGGGGAGTGATGAACTGCCATAGCAATAGCAAGCCTCAGGTTCCTGTTGCGTGGTTTTGGCCCTCTGAGAGTTGGATGCCCCCCTGGGCCATCCTAAAGCAGGTGCTCTCTCCATAGGCAGAATGAGGTTGCCTTTGGAATGGCTAGCTACAGAAAGAGGTGGAATGACTGTCTTGGAATAGGTGCCTAAGTATTAAGGAGAATTTATATGCCCAGCCTTTGGCTGATCCACATAATGAATCCTACTTTGATAATTTTAAGGTTCAGGCTCTCAGTTATGCTTCCACTTGGTTGTTTTAATAAGATGTAAATCTCAGTAAAATTGCTTGTACTTACATAATGTAATCCAAACCCAGTATTCTCTCCTATTTTTTCCTCTGTATTCTCATATTTTTCCTGGTTTATCCTTAGTCATTTACCCAGCTGAAAGAATAGCAGCAATGCAAAATGCAGATTTTGCTTGTACTTGAAATCTACATATGTATGGTTATAAGAACAAGTAAATGTTTGGGCATGTTTCACCCTTCAAGAATGCCTAGTTTCCGTGGTGATGGAATTCATATTGGTTGTATATCCAGCTCAGTGGTGTGTATTCAGCCTTGAAGTGTAGACATCCCTTTTGTATTCCAAACTGTACTGCCATCCATGACTGATTTTGGAGTTACATCCGTACTGTGGTGTGGCATTTGCGCTGGCAGTTACTGGCTGGTAGGAAGGGTTTCTGGAAGTGGTCAGGTGGTCATAGACTGAATCTGTTGTTAAGGATATCATGCTGTTCTTACCCTGGGAGAAGACCAAAGCTGTCTCCAAAAGCAGGATGAGTGTTGTCTTCATGCATAAGTGATCCCGTGGATAATGAAGTTGGTAGTAATGGTTCCTACTGAATTGAGTAACTTAGGGAGCACTGTGACCCCCGAGGTCACAGGGTTCGGGCTGTTTGGGATTCCAGCTCAGTAACCAGGATATTGACAAGGGTTTAAAATACCCCACGCACCTGTTTGCACTTGCCTGATTTTTATGGTGTATTTCTGAAAGAGTTACAGCAACATCAGGAATTGTGAAAAGATGACAAGATGGTTGACATTTCCAGCTAGCCTTCTATTTCTCTGTTTTCTTTTGGACTTGTGCAATTGCTTGCATTGAGGTCAGCTGTTTTAAAGTACTTACAGGAACAGATTTTTTGAGTTACAGGAGTCTTTTGTGATGCCTCTAAATGTCAGTAACTCAATTGCTTAGCATTAGATGACCAACATATACAGACATTCCCAGGTTAGCTAACTAGAACACAGAAATGGATTAGCTCTTGTGACTGCAAAGCAAATAATGTAACAACCACACACTATTAATTACACATTTCAACACAAGGAATTTGAAGAGATGTAGCTAATGGATTGCAAGACTGGTTGTTGGCTTAATAAACATATCAGGAGTGTTGACACCTAGAAACCAGTGAATTGGTAAATTGAAGATGATCTGGTTTTTTTCAGTCTCTGGTCATTTTCTCAGCCACCTACACTTTACTGGGCTGCTGCTGCTGTTTGTAGGTTCTGCCTTTCTTGGACAGGTGCTGGTTTTCGTTTGTTTGGCTTTTAGCACGTCAAAAGAAAGACATGGTAAAGCCTTTTTGAAGCTGTTGATGGAATATGATTATAAGCTGTGATGTTGATCCTGTGACTTGTTGAGGGATTCTCTCTCCTATCTACTCTGTCATGGTGGCAGGCTCGAAGAACTTCAAGAATTTTTGCAGCAAATGAAAAAATATTAAAAGGTAATAGTAGAGGGAATAGAATGTTCATCTAAGAAGGAAAGCTGTGAACTTACCCTGTTTTTCTTTTCCTTTGCTTTTTCGGAAGTCTTTTCCCGTGTTTTTTTGGCAGTGCGTTCCCTTGCTTCCTCCCCTGTCCTTATTCTCGGATAACCTTCCCCTTCCTGAGGAACTTTGTATTTTCTTTTTCAGAACATTCATAATAATTTCCTTGTCTCATTCCTGTCTCTACTTACATTCTTTTTCTGCTCTGGAGACCTTTAAATTCATTCTCTTATCAAAATAAGCTCTCTAATTTTTTTTTCCATTTCAGATGAACTCCAAGCCATTCATTGTGTCCATCAGCTGAAACCCACAGCCATGTGCTCACCCATGGCCAGTGGTGGCAAGTCTTGGGCTGGTGGAGGGAGTTAGCAAAGTGCAAAAGCTGCAGCTTCTTTGTTGGAGGAGAAAGAATGTGAGAAAGGCCTCCTTTACGTTCTTTGTTCACTCAGGTGCTGCAGACTTCATATTTTGACATCTTACTATCTCACCTGTGGAAAAGCTACCATGGACTGTTACCTTGACAGGCTAGGTAAACACAAGGAAAAGAATTCAGCTGTTACCAAACTACTGTATCCTGACACAGCCCTGAGTGAATACAAGAAAAGAATTTTCCTAGTTAAATAACAGAGATCTGTGACTCCTCTCTCAGAATATGTACTGCTTAAACCACTCTGGTACTCAACCAGTAAAAAAGACCAACATGTGTAATAACATCTTCCCAGCCATCATCCTGCAAAGCATATGAGAAAGTAAGCCTTATACCAGACTGACTCCTGGAAAAGCAGGAGCTGACTTAAAATAAAAATCTAAGGGACTACATGTAATGGCAGAAGATCCATTAGAATCTGCTGTAGCATACATTTATAAATTTAATGTGAATGAAATGGCAGAGTGAAGTCATGTACAGTAGGATGCATATTCTTGTCATTAAGACTATACCTGCATTAAAATACTAGATGGCAAAACCAAAGGATATTTTCATTATTCCTATGTTGCCATATAATGTCAAAACTTCCTAAAAGGCCTGCCTCAACCTAAGCATAAAGGAGATAAGTGACACCAGCATTGATTCCTTTACCCTTCAGTGTAGTCTTTTGAATGACCCCATATTTTAGCTAAGGGTTCTTATTTTTAGGTCATTTATTTTGTGCTATTCTGAAAGCATTGTCCCTGGTGCTTAGGGAGTTGCAGCTAATTGCATTTTTTGCCACCTGTATTTGGCTGTAACTTTTGATACAACTCTGTGTGTGATTTACCTCCAGACATGGTGCACCTTCCGAGCAGTGTCTCCCATCACTGCATAGGAAATGTGTTATTGTAGCCAGTTAATGATGGTTTATGTCCATTTTTGCCTGATTTTTAACTTTGTTCTGCACTAACTGAATGACTTCCATTAGCATTTTTGCGAGTTTGGTTAAAGTAAGTTTCTTATCTGGGGCTTTAGAAAGAAGCTTCCAAGAGCTGCATTTTGATCAACCTAGGAAAGTAAGGAGAAGAAAAGTTCAGTAGGGCTTCATACAGCATTACGGGTTCATGAGGTCTGAGGAGAAGAGTCTATGTCAAGGAGTGCTTATCATAGGGAGAGCTGACCGCTTGCATTTTTGTTGTAATCTCTCTAAAAGAAGAAATTGCATCTAGATCCTGTGGACTCTGTGATTCTTGTGAGTCCATTAGTATAAAGTTCACAGTGAGCAAAGAAATGAAACACAGTGGGAATTTTCAAAAGACAAAATGAGGTTACTGGTACCTCAGACTGAATACCTGTAACAGTGCTGTCTTCAGTGGAGAGAACTCGTTGCGTGCATTAGCCTTCATAACTCTGCTATTTCATGCTCTGATGAGTTTTTATCTTACATTAACACTCCCACCAACTGAGAGAAAGGTGAACTCTGGAAAAGTGATGGGAAGGGACCACAGTGCTAATCTGCCCCAAAGGTCTGGGTGTTTTCGGTAGGATTGCTCTGAGTGCTGGGCCCAGGTTGATGCCACCACAGTAGGAGCTGCAGGGTCTCTCCTATTCCTAACCATCCAGTGTTCCACACGTGGTCATAGGGAATGCTAAGGGTGCATAACGTTGTAGTTACATGTTACCTGCATTTAATTGCAGTGAAGAGCTGGCTGAAAGCCAGGTTCATGAGTCTTAGTCTCAGTGGAGAAGGTGTGACTATTTTATACCTCAAAGTAGAATTTCAATTCTCTTCATCGGATCTGCTATCTGATCTTTCTGGCTGCCATTAGTTACTCACAGTTCTTCTTTTGGGGAATCTGCACCTTATGGTGTACTGTGTTTGAGGAAGGCATGTTTTGACATGAAATATCTTGTACAGCAGCAGGGGAAGGAGGGAATTACATAATATAAAATTTGCATAAATAATATTACTTAATAATTAATTTCTCCTATTAGTAAATAAAGCACAGTTTTAAGAGGATGAGGCGCTTTTTGTTAGAGCTCATCTTCATCCGAAATATCCTGCAATATTTGTGTGCTTTGTCTGTCCAGGTCAGAGCTGGTTTTATAGGTTGCTGGAAAAGGAACCAGAGCTACCTCTTTTTAGCACTGACTTAACTCTTGAAGAAGTGTCACGTATTTTGCCAAGCTCTTCCTTCCTGCCTGCTTGTCCAGACAGACTGTGACTGAATGAAACCACCATAGCTGTAGAAAAAACTATTCTGATGACTGAATTAGTGCATGGTATTCTTAAATAACTACGGAGCAGCTCCAAATCTGCCACACACTCCAAAGAAAAAGAAGTTCAGGATGGTGCCTGCCATGCCTGCCATCCTGTCTGTGTCTGGTAGCAATATCCTGTCTGTACTCACCCAGTGCTGTCTGTCACCAGCTGCCATATCTCAGAGTCAGTCTCACAAGGTTTGCGTGGTTTAATGGTCAATTCAGCCACTGGAGAGCCAAAATGGGAAATGAGAACAACATGGAGTTTGTTCACAACCTTGAAGCTTCTTGTCTGTCTCTGGAACTGTGGCATTAGACTGCCAGGTCTCTGTCTTGATGTTTCATTTCCCATCTTTGCTGTCAGTTCCTGTTTCTTTTTATGCTGTGGGCTGTCTGCATGCTGTGTTCCTCCTGTTTCACCTGCACTCTGCAGCCTTTCATCCGTTGAACAGTCTGTGCAACTCAGAAAAGGAGAGGTTCCTGTACCTTGCACTTTTCCCCAGATGTATCCGTCTGATCCAAAGTGCAAAGCACTTGGGTGCAAAGCAGAGGCATTTTTATCACTGCCAGCTGCAGCCCCTAGAAAAATGTAATATTCAACAGTGAACAATGTGTTGTGAACAAATGAAGCAGATACCTCTATCATCAGCAGCTGATTTTAGGAGCAAAGGTGGTTTTTATAGTTCATAGTAAGTTGGTAACTCCTGTCAACAAATGCAGTGCATTTTAATTCCTATGAGAAATTAAAAGCTTAACGGGTGTAAGACATCTTTGCTATTCTCAAAAACTCCATAAGCAAAAAGATTTTTCCTCCACGCCCTGCTCCTAATCTGCACTATTCCAGGGTCTCTGTGGCCATTCAACACCTGCCTATATGAAGTCTCTGCCTTGGCCAATCATGAAATAACTTCAGGTGGTTGCACACAGAAACTTGATGACAAAAAGCAAACACAGGAGGAAGTTCTCCAAATCCAGCTGTCCAGGAAAGTCTTCCCTTCCTCTGCACTGTGGAGGCTGTAGCAGAACTATTTCGCCAGAGTATTGTGAGTGCATCTGGGCACTGGCTGCCCTGGCCACTGCTCTCCTGCTTTAAAGCATATGTTCAGGCTGGTTTCTGGAGATCCTGTGGGAGGGGAAGGTGCTGTGTGACCGACAGACATGGCCTCTTCAGTACAAGGGGGAGATAAGGGGAATTGGAAAAGTCATTTAACATCAAACTTTGTTGTTGTGATGTCTGCTTCACAGTTCATGATATTGTAAATCATGAAGCAGAAGGAAAATCCTGACAGCTCTGTGAGAGATTGCATAGACTTAGTCTGGCCTGTGTTCTGGTTGCTCCTGTTAAAAAAATTTTTTTTTGCTGTGTCAGCACTGTCAGTTCAACCCCAAATCTACAAGTAAATCAAGATGCTCTGTATTTGAGTGCTTTGCTGTCTTAGAGTCAGGAAGACTTCTCTTTGTCACTCTACTTGATCATAAAAAGAATATCCTGCTCTTTCTGGAGTGACTCCTGTCATAGGGAGGAGCACTGTCTTCATACAGACTGACTTTGGCCAGGACTCTTTGTTCCCTGTTCAAAAAATAGAGGTGCCAACTCAACTGAGCCCTGCAAATTAGCAGGTGATGGGAAAAGAGACATAGCAAGCAGGTAACAAGCACAGCTGGATTTTATACCCGCTAGAAATAAAATATAATCAGATAAATGCATGTAAAAGTGGCTCATACAACACATGGAGCTGCTTTTTGTCTTGCTCTGAGCTCAGATATAGGTGATGTGCAAGCAGATTTTTGTCACATGGCAGTGCTGGGTGCAGGCAGCAGTTTTGAGGCAAGAAGGCCCTGGTAGTTGTTTCCCTAAGGAAAAGGAGATCATATGTGTATGTGTACATGTACACAGGAGAGAGAGTGCCCTTGCAGTGACAACATGCTTCAATAAGCCCTCTTCTCATAGCAAGAGGGAGGCCTGCCCCAGTGTCGCTGGGGGCATTTGCCTTGTTATTTTCTCTAATACCTTAGCGATTTCTCTTACACATGGTATTTTCCTTTGGTAGCGTAAGTGGTCCAGTAAGTAAGAGGACTGGATGTCTTGCCTGTATTGTGAAGTTCTTGAAGAGACAGGTGTTGGGTTGCTGAGATGTGGCTTGAAGGAGATGATGATAGGAGTTATGTGTGATGAGAACTCTTAAGAATGGACATAGGGAACTCCAGGTAAAAGCATCAGGCTCCAAGGTCACCTGAAAGGTCTTAGCAATTAGGCTAATTCTTTAACATGTCCTAAGGTCCAGTCCAAGAATTGGCCCAGATGGCCCTGCAGGGGGTAGCAATGAATCTGTTTGTAAGGCTGAACAACTAGTAAGCTGCAGAGGGAAGAGCTGGATGAATCAGAGGCACTGGCTCAGTGTTACCAGGCTGCAAAGTTCTGCAAAAGTAAGGAGAAAAGGGGTCATGCCACAAGGAGTAATGAAAACTTCCCCAGGATAACAGTAGCTTTATGTCTTGTCTAGAGGGGAATCCCTTTTACCAGGGCTTAGGTGGAATAGCCATGGAGCTTAACTTTTGGATAACAGCACTGTTTTG
>WEIT01014706.1:50201-66601 GCA_013389985.1 Dryoscopus gambensis
GTTTTGAAAAGCTAAATATCCATAAGACTTAAAAGTCAGAGAAAGAAAAAGCTAAGTCTTAGTATCTCTCTGTGATGTTGTTTGCTTATCCAAATGTGCACATCAAATAAAGCCCAGTATTATAGTCTGACAGCGGAAACTTGGAATGGCTGTCCTCTGTGAGAGCATTGCTTTCCTTTCTTACCAGCATTATTTTAATTGATTAGCTTGTGATTGTGAAGTTCAAAAGAAGACAGACACCTGCATATTTTAAATGGCTCTTGAAATTGATTGACGAGCAACTGGTTAATCTAAATTTAAACTGAACTGAAAAATTCTTATTCATTATTAATAGGCATTGTTAAATCTTTACAGTCAGCATTAAAGTCAGTATTAGCTTTTATTCAATACTAAAAGGTAGCATTGCATTTTCTTGTGCATTTCAGCGGCTGGTCTGTGATTAATGAAATCCAGCATGGTGCCTTCTTAGCTCCACAGGGATCAGAGTTCGAAGTGCACAGACCTGTGCTCTGAGCTTGCCCAGCAGAGGGGAAAATGGTGCTAGCTCTAGCAAACGTGTGGCACAAAGGAGAACTGCACAATGAGGCCAGTGGATTTCATGTCATGCTGGTGTAGCAGAATTAGTTAGTTAATACTTCTGTCACAAAGGAGGCTCAGCTATCATGTAGTCCAAGTGATCCTTGTTTGATTACACTGAACAGTTCTATAGAAGCTGTGAAGCAAACCAAGGTGGAAAACACTTGCTATCCATTTTTTTTTTACTTTTGAAGTGACATAAATATAGATCTGCTACGGTTTGTGAATGTGCACTGTCCTGTAAAAATAGAAGAATAAGTGTTACCCTTATAATATTTCATTTTGATTCGGGAAGTTTGAAATATTAATGTTTCTAGGTTCATTTAAGGTACCTATCTGAGAATTCCTACCCATGTTGACAACCTCTCTGTGCAGTACTGGCACTGGGAGCTGTTTTGCAAATGTTTCTAACCCATTTAATTCTAAATAGCACCCAATTCGTTAATAGAGAATTTCATAGCTGTATAAGCATACTGTTTGTGGTATGCAGCCTAATGCAGTTAACCATTTTTTTTTAATTTCAGATAAAGACACAATCTAAAAAGATTAAATAACAAATATTAAACTGAGAGTGAAATGAATGTAAATACTTGCTTGTCCTAGGCTGGAGCATTATGAACTAGAAGTTCAGAATGAAATGAGAAACTGTAATGTAACAGAAGTAGTATGTGGTTAAGAGATATAAGGCCAGGCAACTAAACTATCTGAATTACGGTATTTAATAGCCTCTCTTGGCATAACTCCAATGCCTGTTAGGTATTTTGGTGCAAATTGTTCATACATGTTCACTTTAAGTCTATTCCCCTCAGTTTTGGACTATTCTGCTCTTCTCCCATTTAACTAAAGTTATATGTAAGCACTAAACAGGAAACTCAGAAGGACAGCTGTAATAATTTTCCTGGTGATGCAATAGATAGCACAGCTATCAAACACTGATGCCCAAGGCTAGAATTTGCAACTAAGTCTGCTAATTAGGTTAAGAGCTAAAATACCCGTAGATGCCTATCTGCATCCTTAGGCATCTAAGTACCTTTAAAATAGAGCCCCTCTTTTATTGTAGAGCCACTCTTTTATTTGTAGAACAGCAATGTTAATCATTCCTTACTTTGCAATTATCCCAGGAAGACAAGACCTGTCTCAGCAGCACTATAAAAGGGGCCAGAAACGAGAGGATCCTTCCTGTCTCAATCTCCTTTGCTCCTGGTTAAGTCAGCCTGTTGTGCTGACTTTCTGGTGTCTACACTAACAGCTCTGCTCCTGGCAAAGCACTCCTTCAGCTTGTTCAGAGCGTAATCCATAGAGCAACCGGTGGCATCAAGATTCCGGGAGAGTTATGGAAGGAGCATGCTGTATGTTGCATTGCATGTTTTAAATGGTCAGTATTTCTTACTGTCTTTTAAGCCACCATTTTTACATGAGTTCAGGTAGAAAAAAATGCAAATCTAACGATTGCTCTTAAACCAGCTGTGGATAGAAGTGTGTTTGTACCGTGATGGTTGTATGGACAATCATTGGGATTTCCTTGTGCTCTTACTGATTCCATGACACTGACTATGGCCGGGTGCTTTGTGTCCCATTACTGTTTCGTTGTCCAGAGACACAGGTTCTGTGTGTTTAATGACTCTTGGCAGGGGGGAAACTGTGAGGAGTATCTGCTTTTCAGTTGACTCTCCTTCAGAACCAGAAGGATCTTTTGCCCAGCAATTCACAAGCCTATATGAAGGAAATAGTGCTTAAAACAAAGCTAAATGGGTAATGTCACCTACGTGAAAAAAAAGTAAAAGTGTTGTAAAAAGAGGTCTTGAAGGATTTATAAATGTGTCCCTGTCTGTGGCTCATATGAAAGCACTGACTTTATAAAGGAAATACATTTAGACTGCGGATTTTTATATTGACTGTATGAAATTAATGGGTTATTTTAAGGAGAAATGAAACTAAATTCTTCTTGTTATTCTGTTACAGATGTAGAAGTACTTTTTTGAAGATTGTATTTGCCTCAGATTAATTGTAACATAATTAATATGTGTCTGGAAACAGAATATTTTTAATAGACAGCCCAGCTGAAAAGCAGTTACGTTTTAACTGTAGGAAATAAATTTGTTTTCTTCCCTAGTCATGGGGTCTTTTCTCAAAGAGAAAAGTTATTTTGATGATGCTACATTTAAGTTTTCTACATTTAATCAAACAATTTGGAGATGGTCGTTAGGTCACTGGCCTTCTTTTATATACAGAAGGAACCAGTATAGCTTAAGATAACTTTATGGAAGAATTAGTAATTATTTAATTATAGCAGCTGTGTTGCAAGTTGCAATAAAGGAGTGTTGCACATTCCCTTACAGATTTATGTGCCCACATCTGCATTTTAGAACATACTTCTGCACATGAGTAGTTTGGTTATTACCATTAATAAAAAATCATATCCAAGATTCTTAAAAGCTGATTTTAAACTTCAAAGTAGGAGTGAATTTTTTCCAAGTTTTCCAGCAGCAGCTCCGTAGTTGAAAGAAACACAAAAATTTTTAGTTTGCAATGTCCAAATGAAATTCCTAATAAAAAAGGAATACTATGTGAAAAGATGACCAAAGTTGCTTATTGTCTTTTAATACACCCCGGTAGACAACTAATTCCCAAAGGTTTGCAGATTTGAAAATTAATTTGTGTTTGACATCTTTAGTGCAGATGATGAACATGAAAATTAGGATGGGTTCCTGCATGACAGGCTCTACCTTTGAAATACGAGATGACATATCATTTTGTTAAACCGATTAGTTGGCAAAGCCTGGGAAATAAGTTTAAAAGTGCATGTAAAAAAATGCAATCTAGAAGTTCTCCAAGTACGTTCCCAACTGGAAAGGTTTGAGAGAGGGGGGAGGTAGGTGCAATAGGACTTGAGAAATGATGACATTATTCCCAAACACTGCAACGGAGGACAGCAATAGAGAGTTTGGGCTGAGGTGGAAATAAGGAAAGGAACTTTTTTTTTTTTCATTAGAATTTAAGAAATACTCTAATGTTTTTCTGGCCTTAATTTGAGTCATATGTGATATCCTCTGACATAGTAGATACTTTGTCAGAAAAGTTACCTAGAAAAAGAGCACTCTCATTTTAAACATAATAATTAATTGAAAGTGCAGAGAAGCTCCTAAATGAAGATATACAGGAATTAAGGAGATTAGTTATATGAGGTAGGACATAAATAGGCATAATAAAAAAATACAGAAATTAAGTAGTGATGTACAGAAGGTAAACTGGGAGGGTTTTTTCCCTTTCTTCAGTATAAGAATTTAGCAGCATTCACAATGCAGTGAAATGTTACAAAGAAAACTTTTTTTTCCCCTTTCAAACAATGTCTGCAGATTGCCTGAAGATATTCTTGAATTCACGTGTGCAGAGAATATTGTTGAAGCACTGAGTGAAGTTTAAAAACTGCCAGTGGCTGGTGGTTCACTGGTGTGTGGTGCCATTCCTCAGTTTTCTGCAGCTCAGGATATGTCTCCTAGTGCTTGACTATGTAGTTACTTAAGAAGACAAAGGAAACCATATGAGACACAGTATAAACACTCTCTACTGCAAGTTTAAATCAGATTTAAAATCTCAAAGGAGAAATCTCATGGTAATAGATTGTAACTTGTTTGGATACTGCTTTTGCTCGAGAGTGCCAGGTATCCGGTCTGGAGATGACTCTGGCAGTGCTGCTCGTGGGTGCCATGGTGGCAAGGGCTGTGGCCATCTCTGACTGAGGACTGTGAGGCCAGGCTGTGGCCAGTTCAAGGGATAATGTGGCTCTGGACCAGCCTGCTGTGCCCATGGGAGAAGGCAGAGCAGGGCTCATGCCTCTCTTTCCTGCGCAGCTGCACCTGGCAAGATGGCAGCCGTTGGATGCTTTTTATAGCCATGCATCCATTCACTCAGGCGCTGAGTTGCTTCCCAGGACTGGATTCTGGGAGAAGTTTGGCAATGGCCCTGGAGAAGCCCCTGACAGCAAGCTGTCCACTCTGCACTGTGCCATATGGGCCTGAGCTGCTCCACCCACCTCTGAGTCTGCACGTGAGTTGGGGTTTTGTTCTCACTAAACAGTGGGTGACTGGGTTTAAAGTAACAATTTCCAGAAAGATAGGTCAGCATCAAGGTCAGGGTCAGCCCTCATGTAAGTGACTTCAGCTCCATCAGTCCCAGCAAGGAAATGTGTCTCCTGGGTAGATCCCCTCGCTTTGCTACGATATTGGGCACATTTGCTATAATCTCTCTTTCTCCCCAGAGACGATTTTCCCCTACATACACATGTGTGCACATAAATAAAATTAGGATTGATACCTTAAATATCGAGTGACAGTATATATCCACTCAGTTCAAGATGTAATTACTTAGAGCAATCATTAAAGATCAATGTTTGTGAGGAGTATTACCTGACTGTAACAAATTTGTTTGAGGAGATTTACGGGGTGATATCTGGTGGGGGACAGATCAGGGCAGGGTTGATACACTATTTTAAAATATGTGCTTGCCTCTGTGTATCCTTAAAGAGAATAAAGGAATTTCCTTTCCAGGGAAAAGGAAAAAGAAAAATAAAATAAAATTTAAAAAAATAATAAAAAGACTGTAGCTTCCAGGGAATTCAGAGTAGGAAAATTTTAAATCTGTCAGCAGTGGTCGTATTTGGAGATTTCTCAAGCAATGCATGAAGTAATGTTTACTGAGCTAGAGAATAGCAATATCAAGTAGAGAACATTCAGCTTGAATCTTCCAAGCTTTCAGTGCCCTGTCCTCCTTTTCAAAGCACTGCAGCAAGACTTGAATACTGTTTGAAAAGTGTTTTTCCATTCTCCATTTGCAGAGTATAGCATCACAGAAAGTAGGATTCAAAGAGCCCCCCAGATATTATGTTGGCCACTCCTTTGCCTGGAGAGAGGATAAACCGTACTTACTTCATTCCCAACAGATGCCTGTCTAACCTATTCATAAAAACTTTTAATGAGTGAGATCCCACAGTCTCCTGGGAAAACCCATGGCAATGCTTCACGCTATTAATCCTTATTTTTTCCCCCCCCCTGCCCAAGTAGCCAAAACCTCCCCACATGATCCATTTTATGTGATTATCTGGAATGCAATTCTATTTGCTTTTAAGAAACTGCATGAGCCACTTGGCTGTTAGGTAATTCAGTTCCTTTGGCAGTCTCACACTTCAATCCTGCACTAGGAACTTCTTGCCAGTTCTTCGTGATTTTCATGTCTGTCTCATGATACTTGGTGTTTTTCCGGAAGCTACAGTTACTGAGCCACAGATCTTCACTTTTATTGCAGAAGAGGGGAAAAAAAAAAATCAAGTGTTCCCCACCCAGGAAAATGCTTGCAAAGATATATTTAAAAAAAAAAACAAACCAGAAACAAAGGAATTGGCAACCAGTGTTTTCAAGTTTTCTTCATAAATTTTTAGGCTTTTTAAATGCTTGTATTTCAAAGAATTAGAAGTTTTGATCCACATGTGCATGAAGGTCTGCTAACTTGCCTGGATCTGTGCAAGCACAGCAATCAGCTCAGAGAAGTGAATCTTAAACCTGATGATCTATAACTGCAAAAATATCTTTCTGCTGTTTTCAAAATCAGTATAGAGTGGATTACTACAATTGCCCTGTAGAACAATGGTTAATAAACTGTATTTTATAAAACCATGGTATTTGCAATTTGCAGCATCATACCGATAGCAAACCATAGTAAGGAATGTAGTGTTTGCCTTGAAGGAACTGAAGTGGTTCAGAAAGTTTGGTAAACAGGGAACTGCATTCCTGCAAAAAGGAAAATACTAAGGTAAAATCTTTAGATGTGGCAGATCATTTTCAGGAGGAATATTGGAGGCATTTTCTCGGTTTGTCACATTTACGTAGTTATATATGTTTTATATTTATATATATGTTTTTTATATATACACAAAAATATGTTACTTCATTTTCAGTCTTTTTTCACGTAGATGTTACCTCATGTACAAAATGTAACCTCATGTACATGTAAGAAATACTAAATTGTAAGGACCTTTGTCTTAAAAAAAAAATTAGAATTTTATAGATTTGCATTAAAGTGGAATTACTTGTTCAGAAGAGTTTGCAAAGTTCTTCAGAAAATAGCATTAAAAAGGGATTGAGGGGAGAGAAATGCCAACTGCCCTCA
This sequence comes from Dryoscopus gambensis, assembly GCA_013389985.1. NCBI lineage: Eukaryota > Metazoa > Chordata > Aves > Passeriformes > Malaconotidae > Dryoscopus > Dryoscopus gambensis. The sequence continues at coordinate 56,940 of WEIT01014706.1, forward strand.
TTTTGTATATTATTAATACATACCAGATGTCTCTTTTACAGAATAGATTGAGTTGAGACCAAGTGAGTTTTAGTAACAGACCTGTAACTTTTCAAGTCAGTGAAATATTAAATACTCCATGTATTTTGTCTTGTAGATTGCTACAATGCTGAAAATAGGTTTGGAGGTTTTTTCTTCTCTTGTCCCAAATCAGAATACATCTGGTGTTTGTTGTCTAGATGATGGCTGGACTTAGTGGTTTTGACCCTGGTTAATTTTGATTAAGCTTGTTTATATTATATGGGTTTAGTATCTGTTTTACAATATTTCTATTACTGTGTATTTTATTAAGGTTCAAGTGGTTTGTATTTTTATGGTTGCATCTGGTCTGCATAAACTCTGCTCTAGTTTAAAAAGCTGCTTGTCTCAGTACTGGGCATAGGGAATTTTGAAGTATAGTGGGATGCGTGCGTGTTAATCATATGTTGGCACCTACAGAACTCTTGCCCCTGGAGTAGCTCAGAATAATCTTACTGCCTGGAGTATGGAAAAGGCTGTGTGTCCCCATTCATTCCTTTGTGTTTGTTCATGCTTGCGTGTGTATGTTTCATATTTCCACACCTTCAGTATTTTGCCATGTTTGCCTTCAAAACAAGAGTAGTTTCTCTTGAAAGGTGGTTCAGAATGCTATCAGGGTAAGTTACATGATCCAAATATGCTATTGCACTATTATGTATTTTATGGAGTTTTTAAGAAGAAATCCTATGTCAGAGTCAAGGACTCTTAATCTTAATTACCCATGAAATCAATATGATGTTTTTCTCTTTATAATCGTACAAGTTACTGATTTGCTTTGGTGTTCAGCTGGCTGCATGTTGTGTAAGCTTCTCCTGCATCTATTGTTTCATTTATGTTTAAAAATGGAGAAAAAAAAAAAGGATGCTTTCTTTTTTTAGTCCTATAGATTATTACATTTCTGAAAAGTAAAACAGGCGAACATCAAAGCAAATTTAAATAGTACTGTATTAAATAACTAGTTTCTGAGACTGTAAATGCACTGAAAATAATGTTTCCCAAGTCTTTCTTGATTTGATTATCATACCCCTTTTAACGTGTTTGTTCTGGAGCCCTGGGAATTTGATGGGAGTTCTTACCTGACTTGCTTTAGATGCATCTGCTCTGTAAAGCATTTGTTGAAGGACTGAAATACTAATGCAGCAGGATGAGTTTGCAGGAGTGCACAGTTATCGAACATGACAAAACATTCAACGATCCCTCTTTCAATTCTTTTCCCTAAAATCTGATCACATACCTGAGGATGCAGTCATGATTCTGCTGTGAGTTGGGATCTAGACTCCTCATGAACTGCTGTGTGTGAACTTCGCATCCTTTGCTTGGCTCTATCCTGGCTCCTGTGCATCAAAACCAGCTGTTCTCCACCAGCATTTCAAAGAGGATTTTGTTCAAATCTTATTGCTGCTAAAGTGCTCTTGAAAATGATGTCTTGTTCTTAGTGTACCTCACAACTCCACTGCAGTTCTGAGGTTTTTATTTCATGGCTTTTTTCTTTCTGTTCCTCCAGCACTGACTGCTTGTCCATACCATTAGTCCTACTCACTTTCTGCTACAAGACAAATTTTGTTAATGACTTGAGAGTATTCCAGTATGCCAGAGGTACGTGAACAGATACATGAGCATATGTATTTTGTGCATACAAAGTTTTCATAAACTGTAAGATGGGAGTAAAACATATTCATCGGTGCTGATAAAGAAATTGGACTAATCGGGCTCTCTGGTGGGTTTCAATTTCCACTTTATTTGTTTCTTCAGGTCAGTCAGTGATTTGAAAATGGTCTGTCAGCAAAATCTCTATCAGCTTCACAACTCAAAAAGGACAAATTTACAGGTTAATTCCCTGGTGTCTGTCTGTGGTCTGTGAAGTATTAGAGAACTCAGTTTCTCATGTGCTTAGCTGGAGCAATGAGACTGTGAGGGGACAAGTTTAACACCTTAGAACTGCCAGAGTATTTTCGCAGCACAAGGCATGGCAGTTCATTTATGTGCACCTGTGCTTTGAAAAAAGTAAGTTAATGTCTGCAAACTTTCAGTCTTGTTGCTACAGAACAGCCCTGCCAATGAAAAAGCAAAATGAAAGCTGAATAAATACATTCTCCTTAAAGAGCTCTGTCAGTGTAATCCAGCTCCAGCTGGAAGTAGCTCCATTCCCCACCACTCTCTGGGCTCAGACATCCAGCCAGTCTTTTACCCAGTGAACAGTGAGTGCCCCTGTCCAAGCCATGAGGAAAATGCTGTGGGAAACAGCATCAAAGGCTTTACTGAAGTCCAGGCAGACACATCCACAGCCTTCCCTCATCCACTGAGGGGGTCACTCTGTCCTAGAAGATCAGGTGGATCAAGCAGGACCTGCCTGTCATAAACCCTGGTGTGAGGAATCTGACAGGCAGGGCCTAGGCGCTGCGGAAGATCTCGTGATGTTACGGCAAGGGACAGGGCCCCTCAGCTCCTCTCCTCTCTAGATATGTTATCTCCTAAGACATACCAACCTTCTTCCTGGAATGTAACCCCTCATAGTCCCAGTAATTTTCCACTGCCCCTACTAATCTCCTGAAGAAGACCAGTACATCCCCTTGTGACGTAGTGAGACCCTCTCTATATATGTGTACCCCTCGAGCTAATTAAAGTCTTTGATCGTCCATCGTATCGATGCCTGCGTGTCTTAGACCCGAGCCGTTCGAAAGGAAGTCGAGCGACCGTGCTGTTCCTCCACCCCAGGCCACCCTTGTCTTGATTAAGAGACAGCACCCTGGCTGGCTGGGCTGATGCCCTGGCTGTCCTGCACGTGTTGCATGATGGCACTCAAGAGGATCTGCTCCATGACCCTTCCCAGCATGGGGTCAGGCTGACAGGCCTGCAGTTCCCTGGATCCTCCTTCCAGCCCTTCATACAGAGGAGTGTCACACTTGCCAGCTTCCCTTCACCTGGGACCTCCCCGGTGAGCCAGCACTGCTGGGAAATGATGGAAAGTGATTCCATGAGCACTGCCACCAGCTCCCTCAGCACCCTTGGGTGGATCCCATCTGGCCCCATGGACTTGTGCAGCAGGTCACTGACCAAATATTTCCCTCTGGATTATTTGGGCTTTATTCTGCTCCCTGTCCCTGTCTTCCAGCTCAGGGGACTGGGTACCCAGAGAACAACTGGTCTTACCATTCTGAGGCAGAAAAGGCATTTTCCTCATTCTTTGTCACTATAGGACACTAAAGGGTGAAGACTCTCCTTGGCCCTCCTTGTGTTGCTAATGCGTTAATAGAAATAATGTTTTGTTGTCTGTGAGAATAAGATTGAGTTCTAGCTGGGTTTGACCCTTCTAATTTTCTCCCTGCATGACCTCACAACATTCTTGTAGTTCTTCTTAGCTGCCTGTCCCTTCTTCAAAAGGCCATAAATTTTCTTCTTGCGCCCTGAGTTCCAGACAAAGCTCCCTATTAGCCAAGCTGGTCTTCACTGCTGGCTTGTCTGTGGGCACATGGGGACAGCCTGCTTTAGGATTTCGTTCATGAGAAGTGTACAGCCTTCCTGGACTCCTTTGTCCTTCAGGACTGCCTACCCAGGGAGTCTGTCGGCCCATCTCCTAAGTGGGCCAAAAATCTGTCCTCCAGCAGTCCAAGGTGGCAGTTCTGCTGATCTCTTTCCTTGCTTCTCTGAGAATTGAAAACTCCAGGAACATCCTGGACTGTTTCCGTTTCTGTTGAGTTTCCAGCATCTGGTAAGTTGAAGGCCCCCATGAGAACAATGGTAGTGATCATGAGACTGCTCCCAGAAAATATTCTAATTCTAATTCTAATATTATAATATAATAGAATATTTCATCCAGCTCTTTGTCTTGGTTGGGCGGTCTGTAGCAGACTCCCACCAGGATACCTGCCTTGTTGGCATTCCTCGATAAAACCATGAACACTCACCTCTGTCAGTGCCATCACTAAGCTCCAGACAATCTAAACTCCCAGTCACACAGGGCCACCCCACCACCTCTCCTTCCTTGCCTGAACCTCCTGAAGAGTTTGTAGCCACCCATTGCAGCCCTCCTGGTATACCAGTCATCCCACCATGTCTCCAGAGGGCAGCTCTGTCATAGTTCTCCTGCTGCACATTGACTTCCAGCTCCTTCTGGTTGTTGCCCATGCTGTGTGTGTTGGTGTAGATGCACTCCAGGCAGGCTGTCCATCCCACCACGTTTTTGGGGTAGAGAAGCCCTTAAAGTAGAATGTAGCATTAAAGCAAAATGTTAATTAAAAATAGTTTGCATAAAAATACTGCATACTGTGCAGCTTACTAAGCTTGAAGTAAGTTATGGTGCATTTTATTTATTATGCTCTTAGGTCATGGGATAACATTCTACTGCCCTTCTAAGTTTTATCAGGAAATGCAGAAAAACTTCATGTGGAAGTGGTTGCATATAAACTTCAAGACACAGTGTTCTTTGACAAGAATGAGTAAGAGATTCAGAAAGTTTTACTAGTGCTGGAAAATGTTTTTGCAGTCTCAAGGATCTGGAAAAAAATTGTAATGTAAAAAAAGATACAACTATGAAATGCCATATGGCCATGGACAGCATTTTGAAGCACAGTTTTTCCAGACCAAGGAAAGTCATGTTGACTCTAAGTGCAGGCCGTCCCCAGTGGGTTGGGCAGGACCCGGGAGCTGAGGTTGCTGCGGGGGCCGGAGTTCCTGCGGGAGCGGGCGGTGCAGGGCCAGGCGCAGCCGGCAGGTGGCGGCACAGGGAAGACAAGGCCCGCGGGTAGGGCTGGGCCGCGCCGGGGATCCAGGGGAACCAGGGGTGAGACAAGTGTGAGACAGGTGTAATCTAGGGCTGAGACAGGGGGTTTCCAGGGGTGAGACACGGGGGATCCAGAGCTGAGACAGGGGTAAGACAGGTGTGAGTCAGGGAGTGATCCAGGGGTGAGCCGGGTTGTGAGACAGGGGTGAGCTGAGGGGAGGGATGGGGCAGAGCTCGCCTGTCCTGCCCGTCCCGCCTTCTAGACACAGCCTCGGGCTCCAAAAGACTTCACTGCATTGCTGCAAACACCGGGTTCTGTGGAAGCTTTACAGAAAGCTTAAATCTGAGTGTATTTACACTAGTGTTTGTCTGCAAAACTTCCGATGTTCTGGCAGTCATATGGTATGAAGAGCTATGAATTCTGATGTCCTGCTGAACAAAATCACTACAGCAAAGTGGAGAAGTATTAAATGTAATTGGGGCTGTCTGCTTATGTCCAGTTCAGAAAAGAAGTAAAACCTTAAAGCTGGTTCTCCGTGCACAGGTCTTCATTAACATTTGGTTGCCCAGAGTGAGAAATTGCAAATAACTTATATAGTGTGAACGTATTTTGTATTGCTTTTTCCTTGGTGACGTGTGTGGTGGGTGTGCGTATGTGTGTTCCCAGAAGAGGAACAAGGAGGAGTGAATTTAGGAGGTTTAATTTTCATCTTTATCTTAAAATCTGCTTTAGTACCATCTGCAGCTTAGGGAGCATCTGCAGCACTGTCCTTGTTCCGCATAGTTTATGATGTTGTTCTGCATACTTCAGGGTGTTCTCTGCCTCAAACTTTTGTTCTTATTAAAGAAGCCACAGGATTGAAACCATGAGTATGTGCCTTTTTGTGGGGTGTGCATATGCAGTTATTTATACTACACTGGTGATTTATGCTGTTACCAGACAGGCCATTCCACAGTTTCATTTAAAAATCGTGAACAGGATTTGAGGCATAGACAAAAAATTACCAGTGACCTATCAAGATGAAGAAGGTAAGGGGAAACATCATTGCTTCTATGATTCTGTTTTCTTTTTGAATCTTTTATTTTATTTTGACATGAGTATTTTAAAAACAAGTGGTATGCATTTAAAATTAAAAGAACTCTGCCAGAGGTGAACCAAATACTCAGCCATTTGTTTAAACCTCAGTCTGCATATCTAGCCTTCTATTACTTGGCTGATGATTTTTCTGTATTGCTTTCTGCAAAAATCCAGTAGGAAACTCACCTCATCTATATGGCTATAGATATCTGTAGAGGTCTGTGAGTTGTTTATGGATATTTTATTGGTACAGCACAAGCTTATGCCCTGGTGAATTCTTGCTTACTAAGAGTTCAGTGTTAGGACATTTTAGAAGCTTAGCACGATGTATTTGTTGGGTAAATAGATTGAGACAGGTACCAAACACCTTCTGTTTCACTTAACACACGCTCAGCTTCTGCATGTATTAATTAACACTTGCATTGATTGTGCCACTGTTATTCCAGAGGTTTTAAAATGCATGTTGTTCTTTTTCACAGGTCAAATCATAGAGAACATTTTTTTTTCACAACTTTATTCAGTTCTAAGGACATGGAATGAAGTTGCTTGATTTTAATTGACCTCAGAGTCAATTAAAAAATGTGATTATCCTGTGCTTCAGACAGGGCCTATTGTTAAAGTATTTTTTAAAAAGAGTATCCCTTGGTAATTAAAACCCTTCTGTGCAGCTGGGTGGCCATTTTCTTGCTGTGGTGACACAGCCAGGGCTTGGCCTTGCCCTCACATATCAGACACAGCACAGTCTCATCCTGCAGTGCATGGTGTGGCTGAGCAGCACAAATCTGTACTCCTTGAAGGCCAATGCTTTTGTGGTGTTAATTTGAAATACCATCTAATAGTTTATTATCCATATGGAACTGGCACTCTTGAAATCTAGAAGTGAAGAAACCAGGAGTGGAAGTTGAAAAATTTCATTGACCCAGTTAACTGTAATTGCAAGATTAGAACTGGGGACGAGAAGTTTCAGATCTGCTTGAGACGTTTCAGTGCTCAGCCCCATTTCAATGGCATTGCCTCATCTCACATCCATTTGGGAAAAGAGTTCCAAATCCCAGAAGAACAGATCGAAGTTATCCAAGGTCACTGTATGACCAGAATTTGACATTTTCAGTTACAAAGGGATGCTTGAAACTGTTTGATACAGCATTGCATCTGTTATGATTAGTTTGGTTGGGGTAAAATACATTTGTCAGACAATTCTTCTTCTTTGCCTTTCCCATGTGTTCCATTTCTCAGCTGCAAGTGAGTGATCACAGTGTCAGGAAGAAGGAAAGTATAAATATGCTAAGGTGCTTTGTAAAATACTGACATTCTGTGAGCAAATGGCGTCAATTGGAACAAATGACATACTGCTTCCAGTGATGTAATCCAGAAAGTCTGAATTGCTTTTAATGCTTCCAGCACAAATAAATTCCTTTTCTCTTGGGTTCTGCCCAGTAATCAGCTTTTATATTGCACGCAGTAGGCTTGATCTGTGTTCATTCCTTAATTTTGAAAATTTTGTGATAGAAAAGGCAGGTGGAATAAACCTAAACACACTATATGGAAGTATTAGTATATCAGAAGAATCTGAAGGTTTGGGGTTTTTTAGAACATTGCTGAATGAGCTGCAGCAGTGTTCTTTTTTAATGTACATGTTTTTATCATGCTGTAAATATTGAAAGGGATAATAGGTTAAGTTATACAGTCGAAAAATTTAAGCTGGGAGCGGGGTTTGGGGTTTTTTTAATCCATATCCATTTTTGTGTATGTAGACATAAACATCAGTGCAATGAAATGAGGCAGTGAAATAATGTATTGAGTAAAATATACATGAATATACAAATACAGATTTTTAATATATGTAACAGGTGACAATGTGATTAGAAATACTAAACATGGAATTTTTAAGTGTTTGCTAAAGCACTAGCTTGATTGTTATTGGATATTAGACCTTGAAATAATTCTCGTTGCCATTAAGAAAACATCATAGTTATGAGATCAGAATTTGGAAGGATCTTTGTTTCATTTAAGACTTTTCTGAAAATTATGTTACATTTTGTTGTTTATTTAATAAATTTCTCTCCGGCTCTGGCACAAGAGCCACGTCTTTTGAAATGAGTCTGTCCTGCAAGGGCTTTGAATGTCTGTTTTGATTAACATTTGTAATTTCTTGATACACACAATGGAGAAGTGTTGCTAAATTCTATGTAATTACTTATCAAAATTATTGAAATTAACAATCCAATTAATTATGGATATTAACAATAAAATTTCCTGTAAAGACTGCTGTTAATACTCCAAGGGCCTTTCTCCTACCTCCAGAGGTTCAGATAATTTACACGTGCCCATCCTGAGTCCCTGTGACTCCTCAGGGGGTGCAGCCATTGACTGCACTAGAGCATTCTGTGAAGGTAGTATGTGATTACATGTGAGTGAAGGCCACAGGATACAGATGGCAAAGTATTTACTGCTTCAGAGACAGTGTGGGTTTTTTTGACGTTTTGAAAGCAGAAGCTACCACAACTCTTTTGTTATTTAATCTAAATTAGTAGGATTGGGTGGTTTTTTTACTCAAATTGAACTGTGTCATTTTAAGGGCTCAGTCTACTGTTTTATTACAGATTATTTTTTTGTCTGTAATAGTCTCTGGTAGCTTTTTCCAAAATTTGCTGTTATTTTTACAAGTGTAACTGCTTGTTGAAATGTGAAAGCATTGTGAGAAGTTTTAACTACACTTCCTATGTCACATATACATCTACTGAACATTCTCAATGGCTTCATTGTTCCTTAAGTGTGCTTAAGTTACATTTTCATTATTTTTATCAAAACAAAATGAAGAAATAAAGTTGTTTATTTCTTTGTGTTTATCTTGAAGGCAATCAGTAGTAAAAATATGTAAGTAATAATACAAAAAATGCTTATAACTCTGCAGGTGTTATGAAGTATATTTCTGAAATTAGTTCAGTAGATACTTCTTTTGGGAATACTTTCTTTTGACGTAGCTTATGAAGAAATTTATCTCAAACCATTTTGTTTGCAGAGTATAGAAAAGCCTTCTAGTGCTCAACTTTTCAATATTTGTACAAGTTGACTAATGGAAAAAGGACCGATTGATTAGACACATCATATGATGTCATTTAAATTTCCAATACAGCGCATTTTTGTTCTACAAGAGGTAAGATTTTCTAGAAGGTGAAAGATAGGAAAACTGTTATGTTCTTATAAGAAAAAAGAGCCTGCCTGTGTACTCTAAAGAATGAAAAGTGAGAGCATTATCTTGGAAAATCAGTCCAGGGGAAAAATCATGGAATCGAATCCCTTAATTCTTTTTTTTCCTGAGCAGTTCCTTTTGCAGGACCCTGGTGTCTCAGTGCAGCAGTGGCACTTGCTCCAGCCGTCAGTGTGCCAAGGCGGGCAAGCACTGGGAACGTGCTGCCTGCTCTGCTGGTAGGGCCAGAGCTTGGTGAATGTCTGCATTTTTTAATATTTTAAATTTTTTTTTTTTTACCTACACATACATGTAAGTAACATCAGTTTGATAAAAGAAGAGTTCATCATCTCCTTCCCTGTCAATTGCCATTTCTCCCCGACGTTTCCTCTAAGACTGCAACTAGGCATTTCACACAGCTGCCCCTACAGCAGAAAGGGGAGAAAGGGGGAAAAAAATACTGAAATGTTTTATCCTCCCTCAGTGGAATATGGAATTTCCTGCATTGTTCTCTGGGTGTCTGGGATAGGCAAAACTCCTGTGTAGTCCTCTAACACATTTTACATAAATATTTGTGACAGAGTTTTAAAACCTCTCTTCTCTCTCCTCCACCCCCC
>WEIT01014710.1:10065-55221 GCA_013389985.1 Dryoscopus gambensis
TTGCAGTACCTCTGTGCCAAAAAGGCTTTTCCTCCGGGGCATTTCTCATGAAAAAACAGTACAAAGTTTACACTGTTACTATGTAACTTAACTGCTTAACAGCAAATACAGGCAGAAATACTCTAGGAAGGTTGAGTAAGGTATGGCTTTACGCCCTATAAATCCTTCATGCTCAGGTGCTTTGATTTTTTTTATAGAATTTAAAAAGAACAGAAGTGGCCCAAATTCTTTCATCCCCTCCTTCCAGATTAGGACTGACAGGATTCCTTATAATATTGGACTTCTCACTTCATGACTTCTTTTCACTTATTATAAGTGAGCTCAGAGGTTCTTGAGAGGGATGAAAAAGAAGATGGGAGAAAGGCAATGAAACTACAGACATGATACATATCTATAAACCATTAAAGGAAGAGAGGTCCCTTTCAATAGGCTATTTATGGGTTTGCTTTTTATGCTGAAGAAAAACAGATCTTTTCTTTTCTAAGCTGGTGTCTGGGGGAGGGAAACCAAGCTGCAGGTTTTTTTTTTTGTGTCTTTGCTGTGGTGGGAAAGCATCTTTTGTACCAAGTGCAAGCACTTCCTCCAGTCTCAGAAGAGCTCAAAGATAAGCTGTTTTCTATAGACCCAGAATTCATCAGGCAAGAGGAGACAGGAGTGGTTATAGTATTTGCTGCAAAATAATATATGTTCAATGTACAACTAGCTATAGCTTAGAACTACAGCTTCAAATGGCAATTAAATATAGGAAAAAGGCTAACTGTTCTCTGCATCTGACTGACTCTGGGTAGAAAAGCAGAGAAGAGGCTCTAGCAGCAGCACCCTTGCGGACATTTTCACAGAGGTCCTGGAGGAANTTCTCTCTTCCATGCTGTATCTGCCTTTACTGCTCTGCCTTGAGAGGACAGGAAGGAAGTGCTTTTATCCACTTCCTGGCTTCATGTATTATGGAGCATCATGCTATTGGCAGTTTTTCTCTGGATTGTAAAAACATAATTATGGTTTTAGTGGAGGTTCTTTTCAAGGTGAGCTGTATCAAGAAGATCTGAGACTCTGGAAATGTCAAGCTCAGAGCAATGACTATTTACCAGTGGAGGACAGTATTTTTGCTTATAATTCTGTTGCTGGGTTTTACAAAAACCTCACGGTTTGTGGCAGGCCTGGGACAAAGAAAACTAAGAATCTATGTGATGCTTGATTTCTGTGCGATGAAAGCTTTGTGCTCAAGGTGTGATGAAATGTAACTGTTCTTGGAGCACACTGTGACACGTACCAGCGAGGGAATGTCATTCCTTTTGCTTTGGGCAGTGGGTGGAACAAGAAGAAAATACAACATCTCACTTGTGACTTTAATAATTCTTAGGGGGCATCATTTCAGTTTTTAAAACTCCTTCCTGACCAAATAGGCAAAAGCAGCCTGGTCAGTGAGCCCTGTTCCAAACAGATTGACTCTGGCAATGGTGGTGAGCCCCATGCTGCCATCACTCTTCATGGATATGTTCCCATATTCTGACCTGGCTTCAATAGCTGTTAGAGAAGAGAGGTCAGCCCTGGAATTTGGGAAAGGGTGTTCAATAGTATCTGCAACTCGCTTTTATGTTTTATGACAACGGCTATACATGGCTCTGACACAATGCCTATGTGGGATAGGGACAGTGTTTAAAAATGTCCAACACTTGCTTTTCAAGATCTGAACGCTAAGACTAGATTAAGCAGTGGCAGGGAGGAGTTTTTGGTACTTTTTCAACTCTGCAAGGAACCATTGCATTCTTGGTTCTTATTGCCATTTTTCTTCACTTATTCCAGGTCAGCTCAGGTGTACTTACAAATTCTGCTATATAGCTTCTTGATGATTGTGTCTGTTACTGATAGTGAAATTGATTTGTGGAACTGTTTGGCTCAAGCCAAAACAAATTAACAAAAAGAAAATAAATCTTGTTTCTGGAAAATTTTTTTATTGATGATTATTTTCCGTAAGTCTGCTGTTTCTACACTCATTTAGAAATACATAATAAAAGGGAGCTCATATTTCCATAATTTTTTTTACAGTTTTTGTCTGGCAGAGAGACACAGTGACAGAACTATTGAATTCTAGACTCCACAGAAGCATCAGCCAGAGTGACATCTGTCTGGAAAGAATCACACAATGCTAAACCTTGAGGTGTCACTTATAAACTATTCATAAATAGAAGTATTCTCAGTCAAATTTCTGAGATAGAACACCATATAATTTCTGAATAAAACAGATAGGTGATACATGCAAATGTAGTAGCACTTAGGCCTTTATGACTAGCTTTTAAACAAAAAGCTATCACTGGAAATTTGTTAATGTACCTTATGCAGATTTTCTCACACTTTTGCTGCTAGTATATAATGCAAACATCATGTTTCACCCTCTTTCTAGTATGTATTTATTTAGACTTGCCCCTTAATTTTCTCATAGAGACGATCTGTCACTGCGACTGCAAGTACCAGTTCCTACTTCTGACCTCTCTAGAACATGACCAGTAATTTATTTTTCACCAAGATTTCCATGGCTTCTGTCAGTGAAGACCTAATGTTTCCCCACAGCTACAAAAAGTTCAGTCTTTGGTAGTGGATTGGTTTCAGGACATGGCAAAATTCAGTACCAGTCTGTGAAATAGGTATTTATGTAGGCCCTGAGTTTTGTAATGGTCTGCAGTTACACAATAAGCTCTTGATGTAATGAAGAATTGCTTCTAAGCATCATTTTCCCTGTGCAAGAGGCACCCCTCCAGCTAAAAATAAACACAAACAGTTTTAAATAACCCCAAAATAACATTCTTTCATTTCTTCCAAGCAGAAAAATTATGTAAGAGCATTCCAATAAAGTAAGGTAGCTGTATCACATAATAGGGGCCTGGGGAGTAGTCAGATGTCACATTGATAAGGGCTGTGTAAGAATATAAATAGAACATTATAGAGACTGCTCTAAAGCTCTGAAAGAAGTGTTCCCTAGCTTTATAGGATTTGAATATAGCAAGATGCTGAACCTGTAATAGGGCAACACTTTGTAAATCTTTTCATTGCACCTTCCAATTACCCTGGAAAATTAACGGAGAGGTTTGTAATGTAAAAACTATTCAACAAAGGGTGATTAGCCAGAGCTATGTGACTGATTTAACATGTCAAAATTAATAATATGTGTACTCTACTACAGATGAAAGAAGTATCTTAAGAAACCATAAAAAGAAAATTCTGTGGTCTCCAAAAAAGAAAATTTACTGGTCTAGAAATGAAAACTATAGATTTGAAAATTATAACTGGGCTAGAACCAGCTTTCTGCTCTGCTACAACATCTGATGTATACTGTGGTCTCCATCTTAAAATGCTTCATCCACACCATTTGGCTTTCCTTATCCTAAATACTGCTTTCAAGCAGATTCCCTCACAGCAGTATCATGACATAAACCAAATCTCACAGCTTCCCTTTCAGGTGTAACGCACCCTGATTCATTTTCTAAATGTTCCTGTAAAGATACAACGATGTGATGTGTCTGCTGTGTTTTCCTATCTGAAACCCCTTTTTCTGTTGTCTCCCAGCTTGCAGCAGGGATTCAGCACAGCTCTCACAAATTTTGCTGTCACGTTCCTTGCCTGACATGCACATGGGAGCTCCAGGCTTTAATTAACTCATAAAACTTAAATTGCATGTGATGCCACCTTACTTCGTTCTGCTGTGCTCTCGTCCAAGTTGAGCATGCCCCATGTAATTAGAAGTTAAACTGTTACACACACCCAAATGTCACGGTAGGTGCTCTGCACAGGTGGCAATTAAATGCTTATTTTGCATTGCTCCTGAAAATAAATCTTAAAAATGGCAGCAATATTGCACTTAACATATTCAGTGAAGGCACTATTTTATTTTCAGTCTGATTAGCAATTTCACAGTGTCAAAAACAGTAGACTGAAATGAAATACACACAATATTACAAAATATGTGATACAATTCAGTTTATGAACATACTTTATTCTATTTATTTTCTTCTACTTAAATTCCTTGAAAGTACTTAAGTGATTATTTAAATGGTTTGCTGCTTTTCTTCCAAGTGTCATATTCAGTCAGTTGCATCTCAGCAAATCTGTGTATCTGATGGGAACTGTACAGCAGCCTTCCATGCATTGCTATAGTATTTTTTCACATGAAGGTCTACTTAATGACAGTTTGGATTTCCTAAATTTACTGTTTAAAGCACTTTGTCATTAAAATTCCATTTCCTCATGTGCTTCATTGCACAGAATGAATAAATGCTTTAAGCCATTTTCCTGTAGCCATACTGATTCAGTTGATGTACACGTATTTAAACATGGACAGCCTACATCAGTAAGTATCACAATATACTGAGCATTTTCTTTAAAAGCAACAGATTCTTGGGCTTACCTTATTGTAAATAAGGTGCTTCTTAAGAGACAGAAAGACATAGAGGCTAATGCAGATAGCAGATATTTAAGATGTAGTAATGATTTAAAAAAAAAAAATAGGAGCCACTGGGAGTTCCATAAATAAATTTCATTCCTCTCCTGGTTTGGTTAAATGCTGAAGAGGAGACCTTTTCAAAAGGGGAAAACACAGTACAATTCCACACAGTCACTATTCAGAAATGCCTGCCAAAATCACAGGTAAACTTTGACATTTTCCTTGGTTGAGTTAGATTCATAAGAAAAGCTGATTTCCTTTCATTATTGAAGAAATAATATCTCCTGTGAGTAATGCTGTTTTCCCTTTCTTGTCCAACCATGTTTACAAAAGTGGGAAGGGCAAAATTACTTCATTTGCTGTTTAGATGAGAAGGAGCCTTCTGCCTGCAGGAAAAAAAAAAAAGGAGAGTGAGAGTGAAAAAAAGGAAATTCTTAGCTCTTTAATAAGATGTCATCTGGTCGTTTTCAGAACAGTCTAATTTTATCTTCAATAAGATTTATATATTTTTTGTCCATGATTTTTAATGGGCTCTATGTTTTCTAGAAATTTATAATCAATAGGCTGTGTTCTCAGTGGTTTTCTGTTCCTTTCTATATTTTCTTAAAGATCTTGTTGTTTTCCATTTTCTTTGCAGTGTCCTTGCATGACCTCCCAGAGAAAGGAAGATATATCCGTCTTTTAGATCTGCCTACTCGCAGTTGTGCTGTCAATGCACATCTCAAGTTCCTCCAGCCGCGGTTTGATTTTTCCTTTCCTTGTGTTAGCTACTGAATTTTTATTTGCACTCTGACTCTGCGCAGCTTGAGTGACTTATGTATTCTTTTCCCCTGTAAGCTTTTTTTCACCTGTGCCTACTTGTATTAATTACCAGTATTGTGTTTTCATGCTCCACTTACTTGATTTTTCCCCCAGAACCTTTCATCTTCTTTATTATGCTATCCAATTTCTTCCTCCTGGCATTTGTTTGTACATTTTTCACAAGCTAAAGCACTAACTACAGAGTTATTTCTTTTTCTCCATCACACCTGATATGTCGTTGATCTTTTTATTTTGTTTTTAAAATCTGTGTCCTTATGGACTGTCTTTTCCTATATTTGGGTTTATTAGGGATAACAAACAGACCACAATCTGCATTTCAGTCCTTAAAAAGCTGCTTACCATAAATAGTACATAATAACTGCTAGCAATAAAATTGTTGCTTCCAGCCTCTTAAGACCGCTATTTAAGGTTTTTTGCAGAAACCCATTTCTAAGATGTTTCAGATTTACATGTTGGAGAACTACTGCCTCCCCAATCACCAAAATCCACATGCCAATGGAATATTTTACTTCCTGGGTCTTCAGGTCTGGAACACTCTCATAGTGAAGAATTCTTTGTATCCAATATCCAATACATACATACCCTCTCCAATATAAACCTGCCCTCTTTCAGTTCAAAGCCCTTTGCCCTTGTCCTATCACTACAATCCTTGTAAAAAGTCCCTTTCCAGCTCTCTTGTAGCACCTTTCAGTATTGGAAGGTGTAGTAAGGTCTCCCCAGAACCTTCTTTTCTCCAGGCTGAACAGCCCCAACACTCTCAGAGAGAGGAACCCTACAGGAGAGGTGTTCCATCCTCTGATCATCTTTGTGGCCTCTTCTAGACTTTTTCCAATAGGTTCACATCTTTCTTGTGCTGGAGACCCCAGAGATGATGCAGCACTGCAGGTGGGGTCTCACCAGGGCAGAGCAGAGAGACAGAATCCCCTCCCTCCCCTGCTGCCCACGCTGCTTTGGATGCAGCCCAGGACACGTTTGGATTTCTGGGCTCCAAGGGCACACGGCTGGGTCATGTTGAGCAGCTCACCCACCAAGACTCCCAAGTCCTTCGGCCCAGGGCTGCTCTCAATCCATTCACTGCCCAACCTTTATCTGTGCTTGGGATTGCTCCAAACCAGGTGCAGGACCTAACACTTGGCCTTGCTGAAGTCCAGCACATTTGCACAGGCCCAGTTCTCANGGCTGAGCGGCGAGGACGTTTGGGAGACGTAGCTGCGCTGCCTCTGCATTGTGAGCCCGACCAGGGAAAACCCAGGAAAGCGAACAGGCATCCCTTCCCTCCAACATGCTGATCACACCACACAGCTTGGTGTCATTGGCAAACTGGCTGAGGCTGCACTCAATCCCACTGTCTCTGTCACTGACAAAGATATTAAACATCACCAATCCCCATAACAGCCCCTGAGGGATGCCATTTGTAATTGGTGTCCACTTGGACATCAAGCCATTGACCTCAAGCTTTTGAGTGCATCCAGTTCCAGACAATTCTTTATCCACCAAGTGGTTCATCTATCAGATCCATGTCTCTCTAGCTTAGAGACAAGGATTTCCTGCGAAGCAGTGTCAAATACTATAGAAGAACTATTGTAAATACATATTTTTATAATAGCTCTGATTATAATGAAACTATGTAAACCACTAGAGTAGAGAATTCTGGGAAATTATCGGGATATTATTTTTATGCAAACAGTTTATTAAATAACCCAAAGCTACTGCAAAAATAAACACTGTTGTAATGCATTGCTGTTATGTGCTTGAAAGGCAACAGTGTGCCCCAGCCAAACCATCTTTATTAAGTGAATTTGGAATTTTACTGTATAAGATGCTTGTATATATTTGCTGCTTTGTCTGCAAAAAAGTCCTATACTGGGAGCACAGAATGGGCTGTGAGCAGTCTTGATCTTGAGGAGTCACAGCTGCATTGAATCAGGTGTCTCTACTAAGGACCAGAGACCAGCTGACCCTGGAGGACGTGACTTATAAAAGAGAAGGGAAGACCCAGAGGAGGACTGATCCTTGAGGAAGCAACACATGAGAGAGTGGAGAGGACTGAAGAGTGAGGACTGCTACTGAGAAGGCAAGCAAGCAGCATGAGGTATGCTACCCTGTTACAATCCTGGGAAAAGACCAGCTTGTAGAGCTACAGAATTGGATGGGACTTAACTGAATTATTGAAAAAGAAAGAGAACCAGACTGACTCAGTTTAAGGAGACAGCAGCCTCCTTTATGACGTTGGGCAATAGGATTGCTAGTATGTTTGGTCCTCTGTGAAATCTCATTGATTCATTTTTCAGAGGTCCTGAGCTCCCACAAAACACAGTGATGTGTAGTGATGGGGTATTGTGGCATTTGATATCTCACTATGTCTCAGTATCACTAAACAGGCCATTAAGAGACAACAGGGACTGCTCTGCCAGGCGGCTCCAAAGCTGGCAGACATGCTTTATTTAATAAGTAGGAAAAATAACTTTTGCTGCTGCAGAGAATTAGGAAGGCAAAAATGAGGTTTTTGCCACTAGAGGTGAGATACTTCTGGGTTGCAGTGTCCACTATACGCAAGAAAGAAAGTACTTGTCAATGCAAAGCAGAGGTACTTGGGTTTTGGCTTCAGGGCATGCATGTGTGCTTGTCACGGGAGACAGTGCACTTGAAAGAACTGTCAGAGATGTTGAAACAGAAGGAAAGGGAGAACAGCAGACAGAGAAGGTGAGGAAGAGAGACTGCAGTCACTTATCAGAGGAAGAGTAAAAAGTGAAGCTATGGAGGGGAATTCACAATATACCATCTTTCAAGCCCAGAAATGTTGCTCAGTGTCTTAGATGCCTTCACTTTTGTAATCCTAGGGCACTTATAGCTGCAGTTCTGTAACCTGCCTATGCCTTGAAGCTCTGCAGTGTTTCACCCAGGCCTCTGTGGCAGAGATTGTCCCTTGTTGCTCCCATGATGTTATTATTCGCAAGGCCTCATTCCTCTCAACCCTGACAGCACTGTTATGTTGGGTTCTCTTGAGAAACAAATTTCTCCTAGAACCAAATAACTCTTTTCCATTTCCTCTCCCTGCCCTTTGGTTGTAGCCTTTGAGTTATGCTATAGGGACCCAATAATACACAAGTGCATACCTTTTTAATGACATATTCTGCAGCAGCACCCCAGGGGAAAGTGTGGTCCAGCCAGCAGTAACAGAAACAGAGGCAAACACGAGTAGAAGGATTGAGTGGATTCTGATGAAGATTATATAGTTCTGTGGAAAAGGGTGGATGGGGTTTGCCTGTGTGCTGGAGATGAGCCCATGGAAGATGCTTTTTGAGGATGCCAATTGCTTCTCTTCTCAGATGGTCACTGGGGAGAGTTTTGGGTTTTTCTTGCTTTCTTTCTGTCTCCCCTTAGTTTTTATTTTTCCTTGAAACCAAACTTACTATAGAATTGCTGTAAGCCATCATCTAAGCTTACTAATAAAAGATTGTGCATGTAAGCCTATCTCACAACACAAGGCCAACATATGTCTAAAGCTTTCCAAAGGTACACAACACTGCTGTATTTTTAAATGTAAACCCCAAGATGTTTCAAACTACCAAATAAAGTCTTTCTGAATAGGAACATCTTCTAGCAAGGCAAGCAAAAGGGTCTTTCAGTGCTCCTTCAAATCTGAAACCTCTAGCAACTGTAGTTTGCATCTAGCTTTAATACCTGTATTGGATGGGTACAGAATTCTAGGAAACCTGAGACTGGGAAGGGTGGGGAAGATGGATTCAGTACAGGTAAATAATGGGAAAGGACAGGTTTCAGAAGAAGGCAGAATCTAGGAGATGTAACTGGCTGTGAAATGAGATGCATCATTATTAATGGAAATGCTTATGAATAAGGAGCAACCACCAGGAGAAAGGCTGCCTTCAGAAGGCTTTGCAGCTTCTACTCAATAACCTGTATGAGAAATGTAGTGTATCTTGCATGGAACTGGAATTAGGTTGCCCCTGACATCTCAGATGAAACACTAGGAACCTGTTAATGATGAGAGGTTGACGGCTGGATGATGAGAGGATGTGGAGCCCTGTTCCACCTCTACCTGCAGACTTCTTTGTGAAGCAGTGAGGGAAATAACAAGTCCTTGA
Organism: Dryoscopus gambensis; assembly: GCA_013389985.1. Taxonomy (NCBI): domain Eukaryota; kingdom Metazoa; phylum Chordata; class Aves; order Passeriformes; family Malaconotidae; genus Dryoscopus; species Dryoscopus gambensis. The sequence goes on from WEIT01014710.1 coordinate 19,429, forward strand.
AGGTTTCCTTTAACCTTTCCTTTTCTCTACTTGTACTTTTCTCCCAGACTTGTGTAGACCCTGTCTGAGGAGCATGTCAAGAGATAGGTGCCTACGTGTATCAGAAAAGGCATGCTGGAGTCCTGTGCTAACTGAGCCCATAGTCCTCTCAGGGGAGGAAAAGCCCCCTAACAAAGGCACTGGGTCGAGGAATGGGAAATGGCTGGTAACATCCAGCCACCTCCTGCACAAGAGACACTGGTCTGGACAGCAGCTACTGCTCTTATGATTCCAAGCCAGCCTACCACGTGTGTATTCCAGGGTGACATTTTGAAAGTGTAATTTATGGCAGTTGGTCTGGCTGCTGTGAAGATGCCAAAAAGTTATGGCCAGGTCTGTGTCCATGCTTGGACAGGAAGGCCAAGATGCTTGACAAGGTGCTGCCAGCTTTGGGGCTGTTCAGCTTCAGTCTGAATTTGTGCTACCCTCCCTTGCTGCTGTCTTGCCAGTAGAACGAAACCAAGACATTTCTCATGCTTATGCAAAGCTGTTTGCAGTCACAGCATTTAAAATATCTTCCATAGCAAAACATTACTGTGTCGTCTATTGAAATAATTCAAAGATGAATTCAACCACATCATTTTTCTTTACTCAGCAATATGTGTCTAGGATAAACCACTATCTGTAAAGAAGCTTGTAAAAATTTCTTCTTTTTCAGCCATTTCTATGAGGAAGGCCAGACTTTCAGTGCCTTACTGAAAAGGGAAAGATCAAATGCCCTTTCTGAAGATCTTCTTACTTCTAGTTTATAATTCTCTTATTCAGCTCTTAGGGGTTCAAAAGTAACTCCAGAGTTGAGGTCGTGGTATATATTCTGAATTTTCATAATTTCTCCTAAAATCGAAACTCTGTGTCTTGTTTTGGTAAGGGTTTCATGCTATTCTAGAAGTTAGGCTGTTAAGAAAATAATGGAAAAATTTCCTCACTTTGGAACTTTGCAAACATTATTTTCTAGCATTCACTTAATCCAAAATACATTAAACTGTCAGTGTTGACAGAAGTCTCATAATTTTCTTTATAAGAATAAAATATGAAGACAAGAAAAATATTTCCCATTGTACAGTTGAAGGGCAAAATGTGAAAGACTGGGCAGATGCTGAACAGTTTCATAAAATTATTGAATAACTGCTGAAAAACAGGTCTGAAAATCAAAAGTAAATGTGCAATCATGTAAGACAGAGATCCACAAAATGAAAATTAAATATATATGCATTAGTTCCATCACATGAAAAGCAATTTTAGTAATAACATTAAGCAGAACCATCAAACTTCATTACAATGATAGAAAATTATATATCAAGGTACACTGTTAGCAGTGGAGAAATAATGCATTTTACAGCAAAAGTTTAAAATTTTTTTTCTCTTCAATAAAGTATGTGTAAGAGGATCTTAATGTGATTTTTACTGGGCATCCCTTGGAATCCTTTCCCTGTTATAAACTCCAGCATCAGTTGGTGAAATTTGATAGTCCAATGCACCTTTTAGCTTTTTTACCAGCCAACGTGATCATTCCCAATCTCTTTTTTTGACAGTGAATTAAAGAACTACTGTAGAAGAACAATAACCTCGTGTCTCCTATCTGGGACTGCCTGCTTGTAATCTGACTTTCTGACATTATTGAGTTGTTGCTTCTGTCTGTGCTGCACTTGTACCACTGGCAAATGGAGAAAAAGTTGTCCTGGCTCTAATGCTGGAGTTATTCTTCCTAGGTGTATATAAAGAATAGGGATGAAAAGCTCTGCCCATATTCAAAGGATGAGCTTGAAATAAAATTTCAGGTGTTAATATGAACCTTGCTTTTTCTCAGTTTCACTGCTCTGATGACAATGAAATTCATATGGAAGTATACACAGCAGTGTTCATTTAGTAGACTGAAAAGCAACAAAGTGTGTTTTTCCCTGTTGTTTCTATGAACAATTTCAGGTTTAATTTTTGGATGACAGTTCCACTGCAAATGGCCAGATAGGATTCCAGTTGCCATTACAATAAACTTTTGGATTTCTCAGCTACTTTAAAATGAGAAGTTGAGTTCTTAATTTAGTGCTTGTATCTTCACGTGAGAGTTAATAAAGACCACTTAATAGTTTTTACATGACCCCTTTGAGGCTGACACTAGACTCACTGAATCATAGAACCAACACAGGATTTGAGGTGTAGCCTCACCTGTGCCAAGTACAGGGGGAAGATCACTGCCCTAGCCCTGTTAGCTGCACAATTTTTGTATGCATGCTGTTGGCCTTCCTGGCCATGTGGGTACTCGCTGGCTCATGTTCAACTGCTGTTGACCAACACCCCCTGGCTCCTTTTCTTCTTGGCCTCTTTTCAGGCACTACTCAACAGCCTGTAGTGCTGCAGGGGGTTGTGATCCAAGGGCAGGACCCGGCATTTTGTCTTGTTGAACTTCACACAATTGACCTCAGCATTAATCCAGCCTGTCCAGGTCCCTCTGCAGAGACGTCCTGCCCTCCAGCAGATCAACACTGCTGTCCCACTTGATGTCTGTTGCTCTGTTTCTCAGCCTTTCTGATTGTTTGCATAGTTTCGGAGTCAGAACTTTATGATTCTCACACTTTATNTGACACTTGACCCGAGCTTACGCGTCCTCATTGTGTCCACTAGCGACAGGTGTCGTCTGTGAACTGACTGAGGGTGCACTTGATCTCCTTGTCCAGATCACTGATATTAAACAGGACTGGCCCCAACACTGATCCCAGGGGAACATCCAGCTGGATGTAACTCCACTCACCACCACTCTCTGGGCCTGGCTATCCAAACTGTTTTTAACCCAGTGAAGAGTGCACCAATCCAAGCCATGAGCTGCTTCAAGAGAATTCTGTGGGAGACAGTATCAGAGATTTTGCTTGGTAAAGGTAAGCCCTTGGCAGGTAAGGCAGGTAGAGTGATCTTCAGGATACATGCTACACAAAATCAGAGCCTCTGAAAGAATCATTTTTGCACTCTTCATTCTTAAACCTCTGACTTAAGCCAGCTGACAAATGTGCTTATCCAGAACACTTTAGTGAGGAGTAGGTTTTGGCAACATTGCCTCTGATACTGTTTTTTAACATTCCTTTACTTCCATTCAGTAGGTTGAAAGGCAGTAAATTACAGAAGCTCAGGTGACATTCCGAAAAGTTATCAGCTCTCTGCATGCCAACTTCTCACTGCATCCTCCAGGCTTTATATCTAAAGGTATCAGTGAAAATAAAATCTCATGGAGGGAGGGTAGATATTCATCACACTTCCAGCTTTGAAAATGAAATGTCAGAGGGAGTTCAGTGGAAATGCCAAGAACATATGAGAAAAATTTCAGTGTGCTAAGATCTTGCATTCATTTGTCTTAGTTTATTTGAATAGCTCAAGTTTGAATGCTATGCCTGGAACTCAGACCCTGCTTTAGCTGGTGAGAATAGTGCAATTTCTATGGTAAAACCCTTAAATCAGGAGCCCAAGCCTGGAAGTAGCCACAACGAAGCCAGTGTTTCTCTAACAAGTATGCATTGGTGATAAGTGATCAGTAATTGAACACATGCCAAAGCCCAGTGAGAATCTTTGCAAAAAATTCTTTAAAATGGGCTTTCAATTAGGCAGAAAGGTCCTCAATGGTTTGACTATTTTAGTGATATGTCATAATTTCAAAAAATTATGAAATCAGGCAATCTGCTAATTAATACACTTGACATCAATTCAGGAATCTGAAAGGATAATTTATGCCTGTAAAGGCAAATTAATATAAACATAACTATGTGAACAGAACAAGGAGTCATAACCAAAAGAAAATGAGAAATACCCCAACAACAGAACTCTGGTTGCACAATTTTTTTCTTCAGGAGACTAAAAAACACCTTAAAATCTTCTACTCCCAAAAAGACAGGCTAAGTAATGGGAAATTTGTGACATCATTATAGTAGCAAATGGAAATAACTTCTCAGCTATCAGAAGAGTTGTAAAACACGTCCATTCCTAAACAACACAAATAGAAAAGCAGTGTACTTTAGGGATATGAAAATTGTTTTCATGGTTAACAGGTAAATTGCCTCTTAAGTTTCTTTTTCTCCAAGGGTACATTCTGCAGACCAGGGATCAAAGTTCTTGCACTTTCTTCCCAATGTTTAGATCCAGATGATCTAATCATCCTGTCTGACTTGGTGGATACAGGAGCGCATTTTGAGTCCAACTTCCACCTAAAGGAAGTACGGAAGCATGATCTAATGCCTTTCTGCCACATGCTCTCTCATGTACTGGGATGTGATTCCCAGGTAGGAACCAAAGTATCTGGTAGATTCAGATGATCAGTGACCAAGAATCTCAGTCAAAGTCTAACATGTATCTTCACTGAAGGAATGGTCAGATTTTGGAACAAGCTGCCCACAGGAGTGGTGGAATCATCATCCCTGGAAGTGTTCAAAAAATGTGTGGATGTAGCACTTGGCAACATGGTTTAGCGGTAAACATGGTGGTGATGATCTAATAGTAAGTTTCCAACATCAAAGATTCTGCGATTCTGTGTTTCTATGTATGCAGGTCAGATAACACAAAGATTTGCCTCCTGTTCTCAAGTCTCCCAATGTATGTAAGTATTGGACAGCCAGTGGGCACCAAACTAATTTATTCACAAGACTGCTGTAAAAAAAAAAATCAAAAGAAAGTAATTATCCTCCGGTTTATAGTTTTACAACATATACACAAAAGAATAACCAGAATAAAAATACTAAGTACTTGTTTAGTGAATAATCTTGTAAATAATCTAGTTCCATAGAGCATGCGTAAGATCCTATTTACCAAAGTAAATAAAAGTTCTGGCTTGAGAAGGCAGGCTTTAATCACCAGAAGAAGCTCTGCTTTTGTGTTGTCATGGGTTAGCACAGCTTGGAGTTTTAGTTAAGAAAAAAAAATTCCACCAGCTACAGAAGTGATGTTTTCTGCAAGAGGCTGTTGTAACTTCCTCCAGACCTGATAGAACAGTTGGCTAATTTGAATACTGACAACTTTGTTAAACCACTTAAAAAGCTGGACACGCCTCTGTAAAAGACACATTTAAAGATGCATAAGGAAACTGCTGTCTTGCTTCCGGTTTTTGGACAGGTAACTTGGGGGCCTGCTCCGCCGACGGGCCGGACTGGGCCTGGCTGCTGGGTCTGGCAGGGGCCAGGCCACAGCCTGCGGCTCTGTGAGGGCCAGCCCCTCCCAGCGCGGCTTGGCTGAACATCTCAGCTGCTCCTGCTCCATTAGTGCAGATCCCCCCTGGTGTGGTCTGCGGGGCTGGGCCATGGCCCTGCTCTGTCATGGCCTGGCCAGGTCAGCCCCCAGCCTCGTGGTGTGGGGCCAAGCCAGCAAAGAGAAAACCACCCCGGAGCCCGAAACAGCCTTGGCCTAAACTGCCCCCCCTGAGGATGGGACCGTGCAGCTGCTGCCACTGCCTCTCCTTCCAGCATGTCTTATCTGGCCGCTGTTTGGTAGAGATCAGGTGACCACCAGCGAAAGATAAGTTCCAGTGTTCAAGATCCCAGCACTGGTAAAGATTAACTCCTTCNGTCATGGCCTGGCCAGGTCAGCCCCCAGCCTCGTGGTGTGGGGCCAAGCCAGCAAAGAGAAAATCACCCTGGAGCCAGAAACAGCCTTGGCCTAAACTGCCCCCCCTGAGGATGGGACCGTGCAGCTGCTGCCACTGCCTCTCCTTCCAGCATGTCTTATCTGGCCGCTGTTTGGTAGAGATCAGGTGACCACCAGCGAAAGATAAGTTCCAGTGTTCAAGATCCCAGCACTGGTAAAGATTAACTCCTTCAGCACTGTAAGTTCCTCAGAAGAAATGAAACCTGCAGACATGAATCCTTTCCCAGGTCAAACAAAAGAGAAAGATAAAGGCATGTGAATAGACACCATGATAGTGACACCAAAGTCAGTGAAGAATAAAGAGCTGAAGCCCAGAAGGAGGAGATAGAGGAGATGCTATGAAGCTGAAATTCTTTTGTAAAGTTATGGTGATGGACTATGATACATCAGAGAACCCCTTGTAATTTCGTGATAAGCATGGGGGATAGAGCATTCAAACTGCCATGAGCAAAGTGCCTGTGCTGAAATAAGCAAATGTTGAAGTAGCTGTGATCCAATGAGAAGCCTGAACAGAGAGAGATAGTGATGGAGACCTTTGCTCCCAGGGAAGAAGACGACTTCTGGTCCTAGATATGAAGATGATCCCAGAAATAGATGAAGAGAACCTTTGTTCGTGAACAGCTCATGCTTAAAATAGTACCCCAATAGCTAAGAATGAACCCTCAAAAACAGTTGTGGGGAAAGCTATAAGTCGAGGGAAGTGACGCACACATGATAGCAGAAACCATCATGGGCAGCTGTTGTGCTGTGACATTGAAGCCATGAGAAGATTGTTTCCTGTGGAGAAGCCCCAGAGCATGGGCAAAAGAGACTTCTCGCCCTAAGTGAACTGATGAAAGACTATAATAGAGGTGGTAAACTGACTGAAATAATCCCAAGTTTGTGTCTTTATGTTATAAGTGGATGGGGGGAGGAGAAGTGTTCTGAAGGTTTATTCTAACCCTTATTATTCCTTTTTCTTTTAGTTCTGTTAATAAACTTCTCTATATTCTTTAAAGTTTGGAGCCTGCTTTGCATTCCTCCTGATTCTTATCTCACAGAAGATAAAAATGCAACCAAACCCACTACATATGTTTATTTGACCTATACACTTTAACTTCCTGAGTACCAACACTTTCTTCCAGCATCAGAATGAAGGTTAAGGACTCTCCCTCATCTTGCTTTTCTCAAGTCTGAAAACCTAAATCATATTACTTTGGTGGAACTTCAGTTGGGACTTTTTACAGCTATGTTTCCTCTGTTCCCTAAGGAAACTGTCATTGGTTTGCCTTTTCCAGTAGTCACCTCTGACAAGCTCTGGGATTCAGGCAGTACACTAGAACATGAGTATCAGGAGGTTTTTACAGAAATTCTCTCCTTTCTCACAAGGACAGATAAATGCTTTTCCTTAGAGATAATCTTAACCGTCTCATACAAGCATCACCAGCTATGATAAAAGACATAATTTAATATGAATATTGGAGCTGTATGATTAGAAGAAGAGAGGAAAAACATGTTTATTTATGGTGCAGTGTAGCAGTCAAGTGATAGAATTTATATGAAGAAGAAAGAACCACTAAGGCAAAAAATATTCTGAGTTTTCCAAAGGACAGTGCCAACCAATGGCACGGAAGCAAAACACACAGGATAAATACAGACAAAAAACTTGCTTGAACCTCAGTGGAACAATTCCAATTACACCACTGATGCTCAGAGATCCAGTCTTTGAGGAAGCACAGGTGGACAGTTGACCTTGGACAACCAATTATTCCCAACAGGGTGAGAACAAAATGTTATCTGATGAGAACATGAGGTTTTATACTCCTTCATTTACAAAACAACGTATTTTAAACCTAGCAAAAGGCAATGGAAGTATTTACAATAATTGTTTTTTGATATGTCCTCAGACTACAGTTCAACAAAATACATAACCACATTCCAGACTTCCATAACATCAGTTGAGATTTTAAGTCTCTATGCTTGAGAATAGATTGAAACAGCTCACTGAGGCAAAGCTTAAACTCATTGATTCCAAGAGGGAAGAAGATTGCTGTTTTCTACCTCTAACACATCCCCACTTACAATTTAATACTTTTGCTGTCTAAAAAATACTCAATCTCATGCAATGTAGTTCAGATCACAGTCTTCAGAAGCCCAAAGTATAGGAATAATAAGCCAGATTCAGTGCTCTGTTCCAAATTATTTCCAATTTGAAGTCAAATGATAGCAATGAGGAAAGTGAATTCAGCTATCCTCCACTTTACTAAGGATTCATTATTTTTTGCAAAGGTAGCAACAATCCCACAAAAGTCCATCAAATTTACTGCCTGCTAACAAATGCATTAGATTGCACTTTATAGGAAGAGTTTTGGATTTAATTTGCTCTAGGTACTTAAGAAAAAGTTCGGTGATGCTGACTTTTATTTATTTGATGCTGACAAATTGCTTAATAATTTGTCCAAATTTTTCCTTGTGTCATCATTATTCACCCCTCTAAGTGTGCGACATTTTTATTTGTTTTGGGCTCTGAGCAGCTGATGTTTCTTATGTTTTACTTCTCTCTAGCTGGGGGGGTCAAACAGAACAGCATTTAACCAGAGCACAGAGGTGCAAACCTTATGGAATAAGCTCCCCTCTCCCTCAGCTTTAGGTTGCCCCACTCTACACGTTTTACACTTTTTTGTAGATGTATCTTCCATCTCTGTTACTCCCTCAAAAACACTTCTGAGCAGCCCTAGTGAAATACTTGCATCTACAGCAGTGAACAAGGCAGAAGAGTAGAGGTGATTTGAGACAGTCTGAGAAGAGCTTGGAATATCTTTCCTTGTGTCTGAAAATAGATGCCTTGTCTTGAGTAGAATAACACAGTTGTGCAGAATAACACAGAATAATCCTTGTGTGTGCAAGGTTGCCGATTGTCCAGATCTATTTTAGGGATCATTTGGCCCTTTAATCTGTTTGTTTGCTTTTTCCCCTTAGATATGGTATGATTCAACATAATCTGACCTCTCCAGAAAAACCATTCCTTAATGTATTGATAAGTAACCTCATTAATATGTTGCTTTTGCATTTCTTGGGGAAAAAGTTGTCATCATATCTTACCAATGAAATCAGTAGAGAAGGAACAAACTAGTGATATTTAGGCAGCCATTTTCTACTCAACTTCAATGGGAACAATTTTAACTGTTCTAGAAAGACCTTAAAATTTTTTATCACTTTTCCTTTTTTATTCTCTTTTGTGTTTTGCATTGCCCCAGTTACTGCTTCTAAGCCTTTTTTATCATTGTACAAGGGGAAAAAAAGCCACAAGGAAATAATCTGTTAACACCTAGGTTCTTATTTGAGATGATTTGCTGGCCAGTGAGTCTGCAAAAGAAATAGCTGTGATCATTCTTCCTTCCTTTGAAAGTGTAATTTCTCTCTCCCACACCAGTATGACTTAGGTGTTTGTTCCAGGATGGTAGCCATTCAAACAATATTTTGATGGAGTAACACAGAAATCTCTGCAACAAAAGGAAATTAGAAGATGTTACTGGTATTTAGTGATGAGTCAAAATTAAAAAATTAATGGTCTTATACTGCACTCCATGTAGCCTTCCTGACCAAAAAATAAATACATGCTGAAGAAGAAAAAAGCTAAAAGGCAAGTGCACTGACCTTATCATTAGGATGACTGAAATTACTATAAATAGTCAAAATACCCATATGAGGCTTAAAAGACTAATGGAAAGCTCTTGCTATTAGTAACACTGTCTTCTAGATACATACAGAGTATCTCACTGCACTTTAAAATTTTTATTGAATGTCTAATTTATTTTTATTTAACACTTAGGTCCACAGTGTTACGGATAACACTCAGGTACCTGAAACTCTTGTTTTGCCTATTTGTTTGTTTGTTTTGTTTTCTTTTTTGTTTTCTTTTTGTTGTTGTTGTTGTTATTGTTGTTTTGGGTTTTTTGTTGTTGTTGTTTTGTTATGTTTTTGTTTTTTGTTTAAAAGACACAAGGTGGAAATGAATTCCAAAAAGCAAAACCAAAACCCCTCCCGGCTTTTCACCCAAGGAACTGGATAAGCAGCTTCCCAGCTGGCCCTCTTACCTCTAGGCCTATTTTTCTAATATTCCAGTCTTTCAGTGAGGAGAAAGAGAATCTGTCAGAAAGACCACATAAATGAGTGGGACATGATGTTTTCAATCAGTTGTTGCTTGTGTTGATTTTTTGTTACATAAAACATTTATATTATTCTATCTTTTCATGTTTCTGGGGGAAAAAAACTCAGTTGAAAAAGAAGAGTAAAAAAGCTTTTGTCTGTTGTCAGCATCTCTAAATAAACTAGCAATTTGCACCATGCAGGAAATTAGCACCTTTCATAGCACTAAATCATGAACCAAGAGAGTAGTATTTGCTATATTTGTAGAATGGTAAAATTTTAGTGGTTTATTTTACATTTAGGTGGTCACTGAGCAGGCCAACAGAGATATAGCCCAGAAGCTATATTAAATGTTTGTGCAAAATCAAACTCTGTTCTGTTTTAATTGACTCCAAACTCCAGTGATTGCTAAGTAAAGCTGTGTTTTTGGTAAAAAAAAAAGAAAAAAAAAAAAGAAAGAGAGATTTCTGTTATGGTGGATAGAGACAATTTTTAATTTTATTGTGAACATTTCTAGTGGTTTCAATTGCTTCAATTCAGAAGGCCAAAGTATGAGTCCCTGCTGTATTTCCAGCAGAGATGAGAACCCTTGATTATAAACTTGCCTTATTCCAAGATGACTGACACAAAACTACCCTCTGGCACTGTCTTTAGCTGAACCTGGAGAACAAGGTAGGGCAACACACCTGAAGTGCGGACAGGGTTGCACAGCCTTGGGCACCTGCCTTTGACCTCCACTCAGACGTCCCACACAGCCTTGAGGCAGAAGAGGAGTTGGCTGGGACCCTTCCTTGAAGAGGTCAGCTCCTGTGCAGAAAGGCAATTTGAAGGCTAATCTCTCATCTGCCACTAGGCTGTCTAAGCATCAGTTTAGTAATGACCTACAGGAGATCTTGCCTTCACCCCCTCTCTCGCATATGTTCCTTTGAAGAGAATGGCTGCACCTGTAGCATCAAATGAAGTTGCTTTTTTCTTCTTTTTCCAGTGAGATCCCTTCGTCCAAAGAGCCTCTCTGGAGTTAATGGGACCACTCTTCTTGTATGACAATAGTATCAGGGCAAGGGAATGAGAACATTGTAAACAGGAATAGCCAAATCACCTGGTGTTCCAAATTAGCAAGTACATAAAACAGTGTTGTGGTTTGACCTAGCTGGCCACCAGGTGCCCACCAAATTACTCTATCCCTCACCCTCCTCAAGAGAACAGTGGAAGAAAATACAGTGAAAAGCTCTTGGGTCAAGATAAGGATGGGGAGGTCCCTTACCAGTCATGGGCAAAACAAGCTCATCTTTGGGAAATTAATTTAATTTATTGTCAATTTCAACAGTGCAGGCCATTGAGAAACAAGAAGCCATTTTTAAGTGCCTTACCCCTACCCCTCCCAGGCTCAACTTCACCTCTGACCCTTTTACCTCTTGCTCCTGAGCAGTGAAGCAGACAGGAAATGGGGGTTCATAACAGTTAATCTCTACTCCGTCCTCCTCGCACTGTTCCATGCTCTCACATAGGGTCTCTTCTACAGGCTGCAGCATTTCAAGAATTCCTCGGCCACAGCATGAGTCATTTACACATGGTGCAGTCCTTCAGGAACAGGCTGCTCCAGAGTGGATCCTGCCAGAAGCCTGCTCCAACACAGGCTTCTCATGGAGTCACAAGCTCCTTCAGGGCATCTCACCCTGCTCGGGTGTGGGATCCTCCACAGGCTGCAGGTGGATCTCTACTCCCACAGGAACCTCCCTGGGCTGCAGGGGCACAGCTGCCTGTCCATGGGCTGCACCATGGGCTGCAGGGGAATCTCTGCTCCAGTGCCTGGAGTACCTCCTGCCTCTCCTGCAATGACCTGGGTGTTGCTCTCATATTCTCGCGCCTCTCTCCCAAATGTTGCACAATACTTTTCCCGCTTTCTTAAATATCACAGAGGTACTACCAATATTGATCAGCTTTATGCAGTGGCAGATCCATTTCGGAGACCTCTGAAACTGTTTCTGTCCAACACGGGAGAAATTTATGGTGTCTTCTCACAAAAATCACACCAACATTCCTGCTACCAAAATCTTGCCACATAAACCCAGTTCAAATGGTCATGGATAACGTATGGCAGAGTGGATGTTCATAGCAGGATGTTCATCAGAGCACTGGGGTTTAGCACAGATGCAGTTTCACTTCCTGCTGTGCTGCCCCCCAGCTTTTCCTGCTCTGCCCTTTGCAGGGCCTCATGAATCCTATTTGAGCATCACTGACTTGTTCCTTCCTAAGCTGTACCTTTCCACATCACCCTTTGCAAAATGCATCCCTTCTGCAGTGGTGTATGTGTGTCTCTGCTTTTCATTGATGTGATAACTGAAGTTTGCTTATCCCTTGAAAGGGTGAAATTTGGAAAAAACTTTTTCTTTAGACAAAATATTCATTCAAACAGCTTCTCAGTTAATTTAAGTATTTCAACTGGAAAAAAATTTCATGTCAAAACAGGTTAATTGAAAAAAAATTAAAAATATTTTTCAATATTAAATATACATAACTTTTATTTTATAGAGAAAAAAAAAACCCTTAAAAATAATAAATAATGTTCTATTGATGGAAACAATTCTCTACAAGGAATTTCAGTAATTAACTCTGTGCCAGCCAAAACCAGCACAAACACAGAGTCACACTCTACCCAAGACAGTTTTCTGATATCATTTAAGAGCCAATATTAGCAAAATCTGCAATAACCTGCTGGAAGACAGAAGGCAAGGTAACCCTTCAATAAGTTCTGTTCTCCCATTTACAAACTGGAAAAGTCCAGTTCCCTGAACTTTAAAAAAGCCATTAACAGTTATAATCAAGGTCCCTGTAAATAAAAAGCCTTATGGTTGTGTTGGACTGTATACGAGTTTATATAGTAAAAACATTCACCAAAATGATGTATTAGCTCTTAGTCCTCTGCATAATTATTTTTATCTATTATATCTGTCTCCCCCACTTTGTGTTGTTTTTCTACAGGGTCTTCACCCACATGGATTAAGGTGATATCACAAAACTGTAATAAAGATATGGTTGCTTTTAGCATTATTATTCTATTTGCATTTATAAATGTCCTTGCACATGTTTCATGAATTCCAAGACATCCTTTCAGGTCTTTAACAAAGAAAAGCTATTCTTGTGTCTTCACTAAACCAGTTTGTTGATAACAAACAGATTTTAACTAACATTTGGACTATCCATGATTTCAAACACACAGATGGAATCAATAGCTGTTTGCTGTGTAACAGAATATGTCTAACATAACAAATATGCCCAGAGTGTAAAACAAGAAGAGAAAGTAAAGAATGCAGAAAATTAACTTGAATGAGTCAGATAATAATGTTTATATACCACTATGTGGTTATCTTAGTCTTTGCAATCAATAAAAACATTTCCATGAGAAAAGAATTCCACATAAATGAAATAAACTAATTTTCAAAGTCAGCTAAAGAAAAGAGTCAAAATAACATATGCAGGATACTTTATAAGTAAACATCTCTGGATGTTGTTCAACTTCAACCAACCAAACAAAAAACCCCAAACCACAAAACCCTCTAGTTTTGTACAAAAATCTCTTAGATATTAAGGCTCATCAGCAAGTTTACAGCATCAAAATTCCTCAGCTTTGAAACTTTGTACAAGCTTCTTATTATATTTTGGCACACTTGTTGGTAAGGTGATTGCATCCTCTAGGACCTAGACTAGTCTACATATTTGGAGTGTCTGAACCCTCTGGAGTCTGATTTCAGTGGTGAAGGAACTCTTGATTTTGACCTTTTAGTCTAACTGGGCAAAATTCAACAGCATGAATCTGAACTCGTCACAGCACTTGAAAGGTCTTGGATTGAAGTGCTCTGATTTCACCAACATGTACCAACAGATCTAGTTCACACAGAGACTTGGGAATTTTTCTCTAAGTCTATTCATATAAATGAATATTTCACAAGAATAATGTATTCAATAATTGGATTTTTGTTTGTTGATGAATTCATATAAAGAGTATAAAAAAGGTAATTAAGCTTTTATAAAAGTGTCTGTTCTACAGCTGGAGCTATCATCTTTACAATTTAATGTAACACCTTGCAGTTTAATATACCCCAGGACAAGCAATGATAATGCAGTATGAAATACATTTTTCCAGTGTCCAGTTTTCAAGCATAAGAAGTCATGGTTGTCTTATACTGATTACGGTAAGCAGACAAAAAGTTTCAAAATGCACTGTTAAATGCATTGAAAATACATTTTAACAATTTCATTTGGAGGAATGTTCACATTTAATATCTAGAAAGGAGGAAGTTGGATTTTTATAATGCATTTCTACACAAGTAGTCTCTATTGGCACAAATTTCTACTGAAAAGAAATATGTAAAACAATGGAGACATAACATTCATAAAGCTGTGGAAATGTACACGTTTCAAATTTAAAGAAGCCTTTAAATTTTGGAGACAGGCTATGGCTAGATTCAGTTTTCACTTTCAGATTTAAATATCTACTCAGACGAAGGATCTAACTTTGCCATCACTTACTAAAAGATGATCAAATAGGAAAATTCCAGGAGCCTGTTTCTTTCACTTCTCTATCCTCTTTTGGCAATTTCAGATAAAAAAATAATTAATATATGCATGAGGGTTAAAAATAACTTAGGACTGAATCCATTCATATAATAATCACATACAATGATTTGTAGTACTACTTAATTTGTATTACTACTCAATTTGTAGTACTACTCATGATATAAAAATTTAGTCTGATTTGTCACAGAGTAATTTTCTTTGCTCCCAGAGTAATTTAAAAACTCCTTCATCTTCTTGGCCTAGGGGGGAAAAAGACTTTATTTACTCTCTGTCTTTAAAACAGCAGCCTCCTCTATCAGTTTCACAATTAAATATTTGTACATATAAAAATACGTAGGATTAAAATATTAGAAAAATATCCAAAAAACCTTGATTTTTTAAGAGCATATTTTGTCCAGTATATACTACTGAAGGGCTGCATCCCTCCTCTCTTTCGAAACATGAGAATTCCTTTTCTTGCTGTTTTCTATTTAGGGATATAGGAACACATGTTTTCTATTTAGACACTTCAGCAGTTACTGAAGTCTGGAAAAAATCTCCAAAGCATTAATTATCTCCTTCAAATCCTGAGCTCATCAGTGGTACAGTCAGTGTCTAGGCTAGGCTAAAGGCAAGACATGAGCTTTAAAACAGCACAGCTGAAACACAAACCTGGATCTAGCTTGGTGAAAAAGGAGCCAAACCCGCACCTGAACACCACCTTCAATGTCAGATAAACCCACACTCTCCAGAGAACTCCAGGTATCCCTTGCACACCACTTCTGCAGCACCAAAAAGTGATTACATATTTAACCAAGGCAGCACTTAAGAATCAGCTTTCATTTTTAAGAGCACAGCTTTGTTTTTTCAGAGGCAGAGGTTTAAACTAAACAGCGTTGTGCAGTACACCAAGGGAATGGCACATTCTTTGGTTTTGAAGTCGAGCATATGTTTCAATATACTGATGGACTGAAGGCTAATGAGAGATGGTCTCTTGCCATTGCAAACTGCTTGGAATTGCTTCTTATTCTTTCTTCTTCAATGTCTCAGAAAACATACTGCTGGTTTGTTTAAAGAGTTTCAGGATTTAGAGGAATAAAAGAAGCTACATGAAAGGGTCGGGGTTTTTCACGTTAAAGTGTAATTAACCTGCTATAACAGGTTTTTAAACTTAAACTTGAGATTACTAAAATTGACTTTTGACTTTCTGATATTAATTTTGTGATTAGTTTAATGATACAAGAAATCTATACAAAAGTCTGTAAGGTTATGCTAATTTATCAGGTACCTCTCCTGATAGTCTTAATTATCTTATTTTTCTACTCCAATGTAATATTTTAAGCCTCTGTAACATTAAAAAATGTTAAGGAACTATTTTCAGATGTCGCTATGACCTTTTAAAATACCTAATCTAGCTATTTAGAAGCTTTATAACTCATGAGCTTATTTTAAAATGAGTGTAGGAGTATAATCAAATAAAGTATTTTCATACTGAGCAAAAAGAGAAGTGCACTAATTCTACATTAGTAAGCACGCTCATAGAAAGTTATCCTTCAGTAAAATTGAATATCAGTGAATATTGTGGTACCACAATACCGCTTGAGTGTCCTTCAAGGTGGCTTTATTTGTGGTTAGACATCCATTTAAAATTCCTTCTGTCAGAATTTTTTTTTAAAGTTATTTTTATGATCTACATACACGCTTCCATATGCAATCGTCTTTTTATTATTATGTGAAATATATGGTTGATCTTAGTAGATTTTTCTGCATGTATGCAGCAAAAGAAAGCCATCAGACAGTGTGCATTGCCTGGACACACATTTGTGTGTTATATCCATGGCACCCACAGAGCTGCACGACTCACACACATACACAGGTGTCATGTGTAAAAAATGTTTGCCTTATGGACTTCACATCAAATCAGAATGGGAAATGTGATGATTTAATAATAACATAATTAACTGGCAGTTAGTGAACCATGCATTCAGGATCCGCTTGATGTTAAACCAGACAAACCACAACATGAGACACAAGACTTAGAGAAAGAGCTGCAGATTTTGATATACCTGCTGTAACTGATCAACCAACATTTAAACCACACACGCATCCTCTCACAGGCTATATGGGTTTCAGGCACAAATACCTCTCTGGGAAGTCCCTACTTGCACCTTCCTCCCACAGGAGACGTGGGTGCTCCAGTGCTCTGTGTGTCCAGGATGTTCCCTGCTGCACCCAAGCACATGCTGGGGAGAAACCTTCCTTGAAGGAGCACCTGGGGGTTCCTTCTGATTCTCCAGCTGTCTCTGGGAACCAAGTGGGTGCCTGTGCTGTCCCAGTGAATAATGCTCAGCCCAGCCTGGGCATGGTGTTGCTACTAATTTTCATGCTGTTACCTATCTGTTACTGGAGGTTTTCACTGTCTGAAGACCGATTAAGAACCACTGTAAGATGCTTTCCCTGAGTATGAATTCTATCTCTCCTGTGCAGGTTCACAAAGGGTAAGAAGAAGTCCAGAGAAGCTCAAATATTGGAAGCTCTTAGGTTTTGCCTTATTTTGGCCTCTATATTTTGACAACCTGAATCTGAAAAAAATTATACTGGCCCAAGAGGTAAATAATCTTGCCGTGAAGACATCAAAGGGTGAAGAGCTGTCATCTCTTTAAATCTTTGTTTTCACCAGGAGGTTCCTACTGTGTGTGTGTGTATATATATATATATATATATATATGCAAGTATATATACAAATATATATGCAGGTACATGTATATATATGCATTCCTTCCCGTAAAACAGCATGGGTTTTTTTTAAAAAACTCAGCCTCTAGCATTAGGTGGTATATTCTTCAGTACTTGAATGTTTTAGCATTAAAAAGGCATTCATTAGAGTTTCTGCCATCACCCAATCTTTTTTTTTTGTATTGTTTCCTAGTTTTGCTTTTATCAATGCTATAAAAAGAATAAAGATTACATTCTGGACCTGATTCAGTTTTCTCTTGGTTTTGTATGATTGCACTATACATTTGAATCACAAAAGTACAGTGCAGACGCATTCTGAGTTGCCCAGTAAACATAAAAATCATTTTCCTAGTAGCTGTTTTCCAAAGTGTCACAGGTCAGACAAAGTAGGCACCAACTTGAAGTGGGCCTGAATGCTGTCATTCATTTAAAAATCAACAAGGTTAAAGCTTTTCATATGTTCTAGGTGGTCCTGAAAGAAGGAGGGAGTTGGACTTGGTGATTCATATGGATCCTTTCCAACTTGAGATATGCTACAATTACATTAGTTATTTCATATGTTTGCTTGTTCCCTTCCACCGCACTATGCTCATAGGTCTAGACTTTGCGGGTTGATCACTGTTGGTCTGGCAAGGTCAGGCAGAAAATTTTGTTGGTTCCTGCTGTACAGCTGCTCAGAGTTACTTGACGTGTTATTGGCTAAAATCCCTGGGCATCCCCAGCATTTGATTAATACCTCTCCGTGACTCTTCCTCCAGCTGGCACCTCTCCCTTCTGTCATAGCTTTCTAAGATCACCTCTTCTCTTCAGAAACCTCTTCACTACCTTTTCAGTATTGCCTCTTCCTTTCAGACTCCAAGACCCTGAGTTTAAATAGAAAATACTTTGCATAAGGAAATGTCTGATCAGTCTCATAATTAATCACCAGTTCTGTCTCTTTGTTAGATAGTTCAAAAGTTTGGTTTTGGACGCTCATCCCATTACACACAGACACCCAACTACATGCTGCCTGCTGGCACTCAAATTTCAGCTATTTTTTTAACTACCAAAGAAAGCAGGGTCTATACTGATCATGCAATGCGTATGGCTGGTGTTCCTATCAGGTATGTACGTTGGTTACTTGTTGCCTTTAAATGTCATTTTGTCTAAATAAGTGTTTCCCAAAGCTATTTGGTTCACTTTATGTGATCCATCTCACCTACTTTTAGCCCCTTAAAAAGAGCTTCAGTCTGAAACTGGACCTTCTATGTGTCCGTTGGTAAACCATGTGCCTAAGCAGCCTTTATCATTTGTAAACATCTAGTTAATGAAGTTATTGGAAACCAGAAAAATATTCTCTCACACTGCTGTTGACACCTTCACTTGGGCAGCTGAATTTGCTCTAGAACGTCATGTCTCTCTTGATTATATGTTCATTGACCATAATGAGAGCCTAGACAGCTTTTACACTTTTGGACAAGCTGAATTTTGTCTGGCACATTAATTTATGTTGACATATAAATTTAAATGTCTTGAATCAAATCCTGTCCCACCAGCCTAGTCTATGTTTGTTTTAACTTGTCTTTCTCTAGTCTGGATAGGAAGAGGTGCCTCCAGAGAATGATTCATTCTGCTTGCTTGAGGATAAGGACAGCATTCTCTCTCCTTTTTCTTCTAATTGCAGAGAATCTAAAATAATTATCTGAAGCTATACAGTAAATCCTTAGATAATTAAAATTAGGTGAGAAAAGCGCAGTCCATTCCATTATTTACTGAATTCTTGGTTTTTTTATTATTATCAACTTAGCTGGGCATAATTTACATCTATATCTGTATGTATATTTCTGTATATTTGAGATTCTTCGTTTCCAATATGTGTTTTTGTTCTTATTCAGACAGTTCTAGCGTCTAATAAAAAATTGTAATTGTAGGCAGACAGGTAGGTTACATAGACTCAGAAGACTTCCTAATGCAAAGAGACTCATCCTGCAGGTTATTTATACTCTTTAAAAGCATAGTTTGCCCAAGGGGATTATATCAGGGAATCTGCAAATCATTGCAGTTCAAATCCATAGCTGTTTTTCCATCTTTTATGATATCCTGACACTAGAAGCCATGTGGATTGCAATTCTTAGGACTGGAGAAATTTATACTTGAAAATGTCCCTCAAAAAAATCCTGCATTATGTGGAACAAAATTGTAGTAACGATGGCAATTTTTGTTTGTTCTGGTTTTGTTTTCAAGGCTGCTGAATAAGGGTATTAAGTTTGATGCTTTTTACTATAGCCTCTTCCTTAAGAGTGGACAGTGGACAACCTTATTATTTAGAGCAACTGTCATAATAAAGCAGAATATTGATAAGAAATAAAGTAAAATAGAAAATAGTCAAAGATGAACAATAGTCCTTAAACAGGCACTTCTAAAATGTGAGACTTTGTGTCTTTAAACTCAGACTGAAATTTAGTTTGACTGCTGTTCTTATAGAAGTAAGCGATGTCATCTTTGTTTCTGCTTCAGATTTGTCTAGGACTCCAAGTTGACATATTTCACTTTAATTAGGTATTCTATATCTGCTCTTCTTACTTAAAGAAACATCAGTCCTCTACGTACCCACAGAACCTCTTCAGGTTACCTTGAGGTCAGCACTGTAAATATAGCAAGGAAAGAGCAATGACCTACATACAGAGCGGGCTCGCTGCTGACAGCACTGCAAGCAAAACTGAATTCTGCAAAACTGAATCATGTTGCTCCAGAGATGAGGATCCAGTGATGAGCTGGGCCTTCCTCCCAGGCTAAAGAGGAAGAGTGGTACATAACTGGGGGAGGAATAGGGCTGAGGGAAGAAGAAGGGTCCTGGAGAGGCTTAGTTCTTTCTTTTGGTGGGCAAATTGAGACAGTTACAGATGGAATATTTCTGTGGCATGCCACCAGCTCTTCCTCTGCTCTGAACAGCAGCAGATAACCTCATCCTAATCACACTGCAGCCTTATTTTTTCTGGTGTACCCCATAACCTGTTGATCCTGGTGACTGTTAACTCCATGTGTGTCTGGAGCTGGTTCTGTCAACATCTGCATAGTGAGCAGCTATCACAAGGACTATCCATCTGACATGTCACAAACAAAATGCTATCTTTTTTTCTAAACTTAATTCATTCAATGCCACATTGTATAGTAAGAATGAAAAGTTAAAGCAAAATATATCTTGAGGAGATGATTATTTTATTTTGCTGGCAGGTTCTAGTTAGCATGAAACAAGTATTTTTGGTTTTCCATGCCTGTAGATTTCTAAGTGGCCTATAAATGGAATTGAAATCCAAAGTCAAAAATCACTTTGCTGTTTTGTAAAATAATTTTCAGAATAAAAAAAATGAAGAAAGCTATTGTTTTCCAGAAATTAAATATCCAGAAATACAAAATTACCACTGGCCTTTTAAATTTATCCAGTCTATAGCAAGCAGACCCTTAAATAACACTGAATACTGAAGAAAAAAAAATTATGCTGTGAATCTAAAGAATATAATACACTTTCAGGACTATATATCAAATGGAGATTGAGAAACAATGGGCATAATTTGAACCAGGAAGGGCTCACACTTTTAAAGTAAAGTCAAAAATGAAAACTTTTTGCCCTGGAGAAGTGTCAAGTAGTGGAGCAGGTTGCCCAAAGAGGTTTTGGCATCAGTACCTTTGAAACAGGGATGAAACCTGTAACAAGCTGATCTGACCTCATAATTGACATGGTGCAAAATGTATCAAAATCTCCAAAAAACAGAGAGTTGGAAGAGGAGGGTGAAACTCTTTTTATTTTGCTTGATAGTTTTCAATGTTTCTTCCCAAAGGACCTGAGATAAGATAAAATGTAGTCCAGATTTTCCAAATATAACTAAGGATAGATTCCAACAGTTTTTATGTTTTCTAGAGGAGATGGAGTAATTGTGTTTACTAAATACATAGAAACCACCTCCATTTTGTTAAAATCCGTGTGCTGTAAAAGCAGAGACTGGGGAAATGTCAGGGAAAAGTACCTTGTGTTCTTGCTTCATATTTATACTCAGCATGAGTATGCCTCAGAATTTTTGGAATCAGGATATACCTTTAGTCTGAATCAGGCCATTCTAATAATCATGTTCTAAATCATGAATGGTGATCCTGAAGGAATCTCAGAAACATACAGACATAAAAACACAGATAGAAAGGGTACTGTGGTTCAATATTAATCTTATCTGAGCTTGTTTAATTTCATTATGAATATATTATATATAGAATCCAGATCAGAGTATTCAGCATTCCCAGCTTGATTATTTGAAATCCCAAACTGAATACATACATTCCCAAATTCTAATACATTTGGATGTAATTAAGTAGAGTAAATTAAAACTAAGCAAACCCTATGGCATATAAAAGTATCACAATTAAACTTCATTTGCAAAAAAATGGCTGTGAGATATGGAAAGCAAGAAAATTAAAAGGCAACCCTCTAAAACAAAGGATGTATTAAACCTTTGTTCTTTTGGTTTTAGCTTGGCAGTTTCTAAGAAAAAAAACTCCAGCCAAAGAGAAAAGGTTGTTACATCCTCCAGCACTACTACTCTAAGTATAAACTGTAGAGTATTCAGATACCATTGTATTATTGGGATTGTGATGGTTTGCAAATTGGTCATTATGACAGCAGAATAAAGGAAAAAGAGATTTTCAGCACAGAATGTACCAATGGTAAAGAGAACTGCAGAAATAATTTTACAACAATGAGACAAGTTCTCCAAAGCTAACAGGGCAGACTGTTGAAGCTAGATTTATATTAGATATATCAACTAACTTTCATCTGTGAAGATGCTACAGAGCATAAACAAAGCTTTCTTTTTAAGAGATACTGCTTTCAATTCTGTCTTTTTAATATGCACCGATTTTCTTAATGATTTTGATTCAAAAAAATCATTATTTTATTTGTGATATATTTTGCATATTACTTGGAAACAATGTTAATGAGGATCATGGGCCTATTTTAAGGCATAAGAAGGCAGCTGGTTTTCAGTTCTGCAATGCAGAAATCTAGACAGCAATGGACTCAATAATATAATAGTCTCTGATTAATTTAAATAAACCCTATCAGCGAGATATGTACAGTTCATCCCTTCAAGAGAAAGCTTTTTTGGTTTGGTGGGTGCTTTTTTTTTACGTTGTGTTTTTTTTGGTCGTTGTTGTGTTTGGTTTGTTTGTTTGCTTGCTTGTGTTGTTGTTTGTTTTTTTTCCAAATATACCTCTGAAGTCTATACAAAATAATAAACAGTAGAGATTTGTTTATTGGTTGATGTACATCCCTTTTGTCTCTTTACACCTCACTATGGAGACATGTAGACTCTTCCAGATGGAAATGTAGACAAGATTTTTGCTCTGACACTTGTATCCCAAACACAGACTGTACATAGTTTTCTATACAGGTATCTTACCCAAATGCCTATAATTTTCAGCAGTTTTAAGCATGTATTGAATACATTGAATGTACTTCCTTTATAGGTGTAGTTTCATTAAATTCTGCTAGTTGCCTTAAATCTTGGATTGTTAGATATTTTTCTTTCAGGAATTGACTATTTTCCCAGAAAGAAAAGATGCTCTGGATTAAATGGAATATTGAAGAAGAACAAATCATCTAACTATGCCACACATGTGAATAATCTGCAAATAATACTAGAAATAGACATGTTCCTGGGTATAAAATCTTGTACCTGTCTTCAAGAAAGACCTTAGGGCCTGTTTAAGTTCTGGGGACTTGCAGATCATCTCTGTAGTGGTTGATATTATGGAATAGGATTAAGAGTTTCCTTAAATGCAACTGAGTGTGTGAGTTAATCTCTGTTAATTTTTTCTGTCTTAAAATTGCATGGCTAGACTAAGGTTGTTACCTATGTTTCACAGACAACTGTGAACTCATGGATCTCTGAGCATGTCTAGTGAAAGGTCTAGTGAAAGGTGTCCCTGTCCACAGCAGGGAAGTTGGAACTAGATGCTCTTTAAGGTCCCTTCCAACCCAGGCCATTCTATTATTCTGTGACCTGTTGTCTATGAAATGAGGGGACTTTAAAAGCATGAACCAGAGTTTTTCAGTAGAGGTAGGATGAACTGCTATGTACAAGTTCCATCTTCCAAAGCAACCAGATGAAACATATCTTAAACCAGACACCTAATTTTTTAGGTGGTTAAAGCTAAACGAAGGGAATTTGACTGTAAGGTTCCTTATTCTCTGAGGAACTTTTGACAATGATGATGAAAATATGAAAGGTTTTAAGGTAGTCCATTGTATTTTATAGTTTATCTAATGAGGACATCCACTTGAGGTTAAAATAAAAGTTTTGCATGCTGTGTAGGAAGATTGAAGTATGTTTTAGTGTGTTAAGCAGGGACTGGGAACTGAGTGGAGTTGTTTGGGGTTTTTTAAAATCATATAATATTTCTTAGACCAGAGGGACTAAAAACCACTATGCGAATAGTGTCTTAGTTGAGAAGCTAAACCCCCCTCCAGATCCTTATCCAGTCAGAGACCAATTTTGCTGTTAAACTTAGAATAGTACTACTCAGTTGTTATACTTAGGGTATATACTACCTGTGCGGTAAAACTCAAAGTACCATACTCTATTTCTTCACAAACCTGAATGTCAATATGAAAATTCTGTATATAAATCCTACACCTGCTGCCAAATGCATACTGTGCTTATTATATGTCCAGTTAACCAAAAGGAGGCAAGGGTTGCCCTGGGGTGTCACCATCTTTGAACTTGGAAATTCAGAGACAGGTTTGGTTGAATACGTTGTAGTAGGTTGACCCTGTCTGGATGCCAGGCATTCACCAAAGCCTCTCTATCACTCCCCTCCACAGCTGGACAGGGGAGAGAAAATATAGTGAAAGCTTTATGGGTTGAGAGAGATAAGGACGGGGAGAGATCACTCACCAAATACTGTCAAGGGCAGAACAGGCTCTAATTAGAGATATGAATTTAATTTATTACTAACAAAATTTGAGCAGGGTAATGAGAAGTAAAAGAAGACCTTAAAAAAAATCCACCTTCCCCCCACCCGTCTCTCCTTCCCAGCTCTACCTCCTACCCCAGTGGGGCAAGGAGACATGGAATGGGGGCTATGGTCAGTTCATCACCCACTGTTTGTCCTGCTGCTCAGAGAGAGGAGTCATTCCCCTGCTGCACCGTGGGTTCCCTCCCACGGGAGAGAGCTCTGCATGGACTTCCCAATGTCAGTCCCTCCCATGGGCAACAGTGCTCCCCAAACTGCTCCAGCGTGGGTCACTCTTCCATACAGTGGAGTCCTTCAAGGACAGGCTGCTCCAGCAAGGGAGCAGAGCCCCTCTCTCCACAGGTGTCCCATGGGGTCACGGCCACCTGCTCCAGCCTGGGTCTCCTCCACAGGCTGCAGGTGAATCTCTGCATCCCCATGGATCTCCATGGGCTGCAGGGGCACAGCTGCTTCACCTTGGTCTTCACCACAGCCTGCAGGGGGATCTCTGCTTCAGCACTCAGACCACCTCCTGTCCCTCCTTCTGCATTGACCTTGGTTTCTGCAGAGCTGTTCCTCTTGCATGTTCTCACCCCACTCTTCTCTAGCCACAATTACAACAGCACAATAATTTTTTTCTTCTTCTTCTTCTTCAGTATGTTACCACAGAGGCATTACCAGGATTTCTAACTGGCCCAGCCTTGGCCAGGGGCATGTCTGTCTTTGGAGCTGGCTGGCATTGGCTTTGCCAGACATGGAGGAAGTTTCTGCTAGCTTCTCACAGAAAGTGCCCATGCAGCCCCACTGCTACCAAAACCAGCCCAAGCAACCCAACACACAGTGCCAAAGAAACCCTCGGGGGGGTGGGGGGGGGGCGGTGCACTCAGGGCACATGAGGGTTTTTTTGACATCTACTGGAAATTATTCAGGTCTTTCTCAACAAAGGGAGTGAACAAATAAGAATCTCTTCTTCAGCTCTCACAGAGGATGATTCACTGTATTGCAGAGATGATTCACTTGAGCTGAAGACCTACACAGTACCAAGTACGAGTTGTAGAAATAGGCCTGAAAAAGCTCATTTTGCTCAGCAGGCAAATGAATAGCAAGTCTTCTGTCTGCAGCTCTTGGGACACTTGCATTTCTGTGCCACAAATACCTTTATTAAAGATTAATCATATCTTGTAGCAAAACTGGAGATGTCTGGCTCTTATCACAGGAGAATTTCCCAGTGGCATTAAAGGAAATTGTGCTGTAAATGTATGCATAATTTCTAGGAGATATTTTTCAATTATTTTCAGTTATTTTTTTACCTTGATATTTTCAGCCAAAAGCCGATTTGTATGTTTTATGTACAAAATTTCTTATGCCTTTAAATTTCTGGAAAAAATAAAATAATTTAGTATAAAGCAGCTTAATAAGAAGGAGAGTCTATATACACTGCAGATTACTTAACTCCACCTATACTCTTTTATTAAAAACCATTACTTATATCCTCTCTGAACCTACTGAGGTCAGAGGAATGAATGTTGTTGCCTTTGGCGGACCGTGACTAAACAAACACAGTATGATGGAGAAGAAGATACTGCTAAACATACTCAAATCCTCTGAATCATGTAAAAGGACTTCTCAGTAAAGGACTTCACAGAATACAGTTTCTAAATGAGTCATTTGCACCTTCAAAATGTGAAGATGCTTTATTTGCATAGCTCTGCCCCCCATGTTTGTAGCTTTCCATCTGCTTTAATCCTCTATTTTGTAGTACTGATTCTGCAGGTGTGCAGCTGCTCTTGTCTTCCCACTACTGCTCATATTACTGCAGGAAATCCAGTGGTGACTGTGAGTGGTGAGAAAGAGGTTACTGAACAGTTTTGGCAGGCACATGTCTAAGTCAGACCCAATTTATATACCAACTTAATCTTACCACTCAGGACTGTGTAGTCAGCTCTAGAAGATTATTTCAGCACACACAAGATCTACAGCAAAGGGGAGGGTCTCCTGAAGAGCAGATATCTACATCTCTGGAAACTGCCTACATTTCCCAAATAAATAAATATGGACAGGAGCACCTATTGATACTGGGGTCATGTAATACTTGGAAAAGAAGATTATGAACTGTTCCAAGAGCTAAGACTTAAACAGATAATTACTTTAATCTTGTTATTTCTGTACTTCAGGTGTTAGTAATATTACTACTGGATAATTTCAAATACAGCCCAGGAACCTCTGTGGTTAAGTGCTCTGCTGCAAATACCAACATGCTGCAAGGCTGGAGTAGACAACTCACTACCAAGACATTGTATTGCAGTAGACTCCAAGCTGCCTTGATATACATGGATTTAAATTAGACACATAGAGGTATCATTTGCTTTATATAATATTTTTCAAGATTACTATATGAGTAATATTTACAGGAAGGCACTATCCTACTTGAACCTTAACTAATTAACAACTTGGGAGTCATTAAATGTTCTAATGAGACGTAATGAACTGCTATCTGCAGAATGGACACAGATGGCAAGGTTGTACGAAGAAGAGGAGTGGAAGAAGTAGCATTGTGTAGCCATGGAAACAATGCCTCTCTTTCTGCCTCCCATCTCTCTTTTAGGTTCAGCAATGCTGCACATCATTAGGGTGTCTGCCTCTCTTGACAAAGGCAACTTTGCAGTGTCAGTCGGTAAATCTCTGTATTCATTCATACTGTCAGCACTAAGTGATAGAAAGCCCGGGGAAGATGTGAGATGCATACCAAACAGGCTCCTGCTCTATGACAGTCTAGTCACGTATTCTTATGCAACTGTCAATTTTGAGACTCAATTCAATAAGAAAGAACAAAATGGAACAGGCCTGGCTAGACAGTGTTCTGTTAGTGTAGCTTCTAAAGTTCATTTCAGTGCTCAAGTAAGTAAAAATGCTGAAAAATGAGACTTGACTGTGTGGGTACATGGGACAAATGGAATAAAGCTGTGATTGAGCTCTGGTTAAAAGCAGTTTTGTTAATCCACTGCAGTCAGACATTAGTGTTGGTGTTTAATTGTGCTAAACTGGATGGTGATATGCTCTTGAATTGGTAGCAAAAAAGAAAATGTTAAAAGCCTTGAATGTCAGTTATTCTCACACAGAGCTGTTCCCATGTGTACCAAGAGCACTTATTTATACCTAGAAAAAAGCCTTATAATTATAAGAAGCTGAAGAAAAAAAAAAAAAAAAGGGCTGAGTAAAAATAGAATAGAAACTCAGGCTAAATGCACAGAAAAAAATTTTAACATGAGCTCTATCCTCACCCTTTTCCTCTCATTTTTAGCAGTAATTAAACTGATTCTAAATGCCTTATTTAACTCATTTGGGGTTAGAGATTCCAGAAGGGGATGGAAAGGCATTAATTTATGGATCTGCCAAGTAAAAGGAATAAATCCCATAATTTTAACACAGATTTGTGTTTCTTAAATCTTTTAGCCCCACAGAAGTGTGAGGCACAAATTATGACATCAGAAGGGACAAACATCAGAGTAATTACCAGCTTTTCTAATAGAAGAAAGGGAATGAAAACAACTTGGGTCTTAATTTGCACAGGCAAATGCAGAAATATATCCCCTCAATGGATTGCATGTAGTACCTACATTGTGCATTGGGAAACATGATTTCTGTAGATCTTGTCTCTACATCTTCCCCTCTGTGCAGGAAAGTCCTGTTAGGAATGGAGGTGCTCCTGTGGGGAGTGTTCCTCAGACCCAGGAGGATGCTGATGAGACAATGTCTGAGTCACTGTCTGCTTCCTGATAGACTTCTGGGTCAGCACAAAGCCACACAACCTAACAACCCCAAAAGCACTGATTTATCCCAACTCATAAACCTAAATAAGGCACAGGACACTTCTCACAGGTCAGACTACCTTGCTTTTCTGACCCCATGAGTAACAGGTCAGTATGTTATCTACACTGACTGGACTCGATGATCCTAGAAGTTTTTTCCAACTTTAGCAATTCTATGATTCTGTGATCTTCTCCTGGTCAGGGGCCAATGGAAATTATTCATACTGTGGATCTTCAGCCATGATCCAGGAACAGATCCTGCCAGGCAATGACAGAAAGCAGCTCCACAGGTAGGGAGTGCAGGCTGGTGCTGGAACTGATGTGTGTTCTGGCATGATCAGTGATGTGAGCCTGAGCAGACCCTGCTGACGTTCCCCGAGCGATTTGGATTACAAAACAGGAGAGCAACTCACATGGAGCTGCACTTCGGGGTGCTTGCTCAAAAAAAAATATTTAATGGGGCTCACAAAGGGTTCTCTCCATCTTGACTTTATTGCTGAGCACTAAGATTGGGTCAGAAAATGTGAACCACCAGAGAAATTGTGAGGATGTCCTCCATCCAAAAGGACGTTTTTGTTCTCCTGGACTGAAAAAAAACCCCCAGTCAGCCTATAGCTTAATACATATGCATTTTCCTGAGTATCTTTAAACCTTAGTATTAAAATAGAAGACAAAAAAATGCAGAATTTAGAAACCTTTGGATGTTACATACTTAGTTTACATGAGCACACATGCTTCCAGCTTATTTTAATTCTTCAAATACTCTGATTGGTTGTCTTTGGGCATCACATTTATCCCTGCTGTGCTTGTGCCAATTGCAGTGGACTTTTTATATTTAGGATACCCTTTGTTCACGCCTCTTTTTAATTCAAGAAATGCTTCACTTAGCTGTCAAAAACTTAATTTAATTAGGAAATGGTTTTGACAATTGAAATTCAAGCTCTTGGTATTACACTTAGATTTTCTCAATTGTAACTCCTCTTTTATATTTCAGAGTTTGGGAGCTCTATCTTGCCTGACTATTTCCATGTCTGGTCAAACTCTGAGAACTGACAAACAGCAGGGCATATGAACAGCCAGCCAAACTACAATTTAGAAGAACCAGATTAGAAAACAGAGCTTCCTGTTTTAATAAAAAATATCTGAAATATTGAGACTTTTGCAAAACTTAAATGCTATCTAGTTGAAAACTAACCCCCTTGTCAACTAACAAACAAGATATTGTTTTCATTTTTGTTTTTTTAGTTCAAATATTATGTTTTGGAGTCGTTTGTTTGGGGTTTTGGTTGGTTAGTTGGTTGGTTTGGGGCTTTTGCTTGTTTGTTTGGGGTTTTGGGGTTTTTTTTTGTTTCCTGGGAGAAAACGCTGACCCCACCTGGTTACAACCTCCTTTCAGGTAGTTGTAGAGACCAATCAGGGCACCCCTGAGCCTCCTTTTCTCCAAGCTAAACAATCCCAACCTCAGCTCCCTCAAGTGCTCTCTTATGACTTACTCTCCAGATCTTTCTCCAGGTTAGCTTTGGACCATAAAAAAGCCTGACCCAACCAACCCTAAAAAATTACTTTGCAAATGAATATTTTGATTGTAAATGCTTCCTGTGAAGGTTCAGAAATTTTTCACATAAAAAATTCAAGTTACTTTTAATCTGAACATGATGACCTTGCAAGGCAGTCACCATGTCAGGAAGGAAGGACAGCCTTGTTATTAAAGCATTGGACCTTAGAGAAATGGGTTCCACTCTTGCATTTCTTGGTGTCTTTCTTCTTAATTTGTTTATATTAAGGAAGATTACACAGACTGAGATTGTGCAGGTAACAAGGCAAAATCTGTTGGGGAGTCAGACATGCCAACAATTTTCAAATTTAGAACTACCAATAAAGATAAGATGAATAATTTGGTTTCCATGTGCATGATGGAAAGAATGGATTTGAATTTGGCAGTGAATTGATTTATAGGTTAAAAAAATAGGGACAATAACAGAAAGCAGGAATAAGACAAACCCATGGAAAACTGTAGAGTTATTAGGAATACAATGAATATATTCTGCCAGAAATCACCTAGATATAGCTAGTCCTACTCTAAAAGAAAGAATGGCTTAGACAATGTTTTGAGTGATCCCAGAATCATCTCTGGCCATGCCTAGAGTTGGAAATGCTTTGGTACAGTAGGAGCAGATCAGAAGAGTGAGGCAGCAGGAGATATATATAATATGCAGGATTTAATTCAGGATTAATTTAATCAGAACCAAACCTTCTCACAGGCATATGGATGAGAACTGACTCAACTTACTGACCACTAGTTCAAATCCTTATGTTTCCTTTGGGATTTGGAGCTTATTTGATGTGTAGCTGAAGTAGAGTCTGTGGTAGAGTAGCCTTCACAATCAACCTAGTCTGAATATATCAAAACTAATATGCTGAGTTAACATGAAATAAAGGTGGTTGGCTTCCTGACCTTGCTATTATTCCAAACCAAATGCTAATGTGCTGGCAGCCTGTTATCTGGAAGGAGATTATCTAGACCGTACATTAGCCAGGAGTTGCCTTCACTCAATACCCTGGATAAGGCACAGTGCCAGAGAGGGAGTTCTGCAACGCACACACTGCTCACATTGTGGCTGGCTGTGCACAGTGATGATTAAAAGGCTTCTATAAAACCTCTTTGTATTTTTGTCAAGGTTGAATATGCTAAAAAAATGCTTATAATATGGATATAAATGATATATTTTTGCCTTTTCTTGAGGTTTTTAATTATATCTGCTATCGCTTTGCTCCATATTCAATATTGAAAATATAAACTCTTTCGATTTTATTCTTCTATTTATGCAAGCATAGGATTGTCATAGAATCATAGAATTGCTAAGTGTGGAAAAAGCCACCAAGATCATCAAGTCTAATCTTTGAATGAATGCCACCATGCCCACTAAACCATATTATGCAGTGACACATCAATTTTTTTTTTTTTTTAACATTTCCAGGAATGGCTAATCCACCACTTTCCTGGGTAGCCTGTTCCAATGTTTAACCCCTCTTTCAGTGAAAAAAAATTTCTGTATATCCAAACTAAACTTCTCCTGGTCCAACTTCCTCTCATCCTGACACCTCTTACCTGGGAGAAGAGACTGACCCTCACCTGGTCACAACCTCCTATCAGGCAGTTGTGTCAGGAGAATGACAAGGTCCCTGCTGAGCCTTCTTCACTCCAGGCTAAACCCCCCCAGCTCCCTCAGCTGCTCCTCATCAGACTCGTGCTCCAGACCCTTCCCCAGCTCTGTTGCCCTTCTCAGGACATGCTCCAGCCCCTCAATGCCCTTCCTGAAGAGAAGGCCCCAGCACTGGACACAGCGCATGAAATGCAGCCTCCATAGTCCCCATGGAGAACTTGACTGGGATTTTTGGGTGCTCATATGCACACATTAGACAATAATACACGATCAGTTAATGCGCATCTTACCCAACTCCCACTCTATAAAACGCAGCTGTCTATAATTAAATTAGTCCTTTGAATAATCTTTTTAATCACTTGAGACCAATACCTCAAGGGCATAGGATCATAGAATCATTTAGTTTGGAAAAGACCTTTAAGATCATCAAGCTCAACTGCTAACCCAGCACTTCATGATTCATTGCCTCCTATGGTAGCCACCCAGAGTGGGTGAGATGAATGCAGAACGTGGCAGTGTTTGCACTGGTTGTGGAGGGAGCCTTGAAGAATAGCTTAAACTAGGAGGAAAACCTTCTAGTGAGTGGTAGAGAAGGCTGGGACTTGGTCTCTCTTTCTGGAAGGTTATGCAGCCATGGGACTCACAGCTTTGAGTGAACATACTTAGGCATGCTTAGCTCTCCTGCCTTATATCTATTTTTAGCATCATATTAATAAAAGCACCAGTACATGTTTTTTTTCTGTCAATAAATTCAATTCCCAAGCACACTTGCCTAATTAGTTACATTTATATATGTATTTATATATATATATTAAAAAAGGTATATTCTATATTTTGTTTCATATTCTATTATTATTTTTTAGATTTATTGCTATAGTAATTGTATATATTAATATATATTTTTTCATTTGGTTTTTATTTTTATATTTTAGGGATATTTTACATATTTGTTTTACATTTACTTTTTCAAATTTACCTGCAGTATTGGAAGTTTACATAAATTCCAAATATTTTCTTTCTCACCTCCCTTCCTCTTTGCATAATTTCAGATTTTACTTTAAAATAGTAACTTTGTTTGTACCATTCAAAATAACAAAACTGACCAGTTCATTTCCCTGAAGGATATTCTCAAAATTTCATCTGACATAGGAATTACTACACAAAACATAAAATGAATGGTAACCAGTCTGAATAATTTGCATGGAAATGGGATTATTTTGATTGTTCTTTCACTAATTAACACTCAAACTGTTTGTAGTAGGCCAACACATCATTCATTCACCAGTCACAAAAATGTCTAGCTTTTTTCTTGTCTAGTCTTAGCACCTGTTATGCCCAGGATCTCTGAGCTGAATATATAGATCCCAGAGAAATAAAACTGCAGTATTATTTAAATAGTTCTTTCCTCTAATTTCTGGGTTAGGGACATTGCCAACCTGGAAATTCAGGATGTCACACCACAAATATCACCTCTGGTGTCACCAGTAGTCCCCAGGAGTTATTTTCCATCTACTGACAAGTTTTTCCATTTTTCGACAGATTTATGCAGCTCAGATGGCATCCTTTGTATCCTTTGGACATTCACCTTCTTTTTCAGTAGATGACAGCCTGTGTAGGTGTCCCAGAGCACCAATTTATAGAGCCACTACACTATTTTGTAGGAAATACTGTGTTGTCTAGAGAACTTGATTTATACATAATTTAAAACTTCTTAAGAAAATAAGGTCAAAAATAGTGTGGATAATGTGGCCAATGAAACAAACCCAACATCTAACCTCATCATGCTCAAGCGCCCGCAGAAAACCCCCTTGTCTCCCTACTTCCTTGTCCTGCAGAGGTGTCTCCTGATTTCATGGTAGATGGGATCTGTGCTTTGTGCTTAGGTCTGAAGGCTTTGTCACAGAACATACCTGTAAGACAGGGCTCTGTTACACTCTGCCTATCAGCAGACCTCAGAGTACACTTCCAGATGTGTTCAGGTTTGGCATTGCCATTCTCTTTTATTCCTTTTCGTTATCAGACATTTGCTCATTTAGCTAATCTCTCCTTTGAAACATTTCAAATGCTCTAGAGAAGCTTAATTGTTTCAGTGTGAAATTCATTCTGCTCCCCCCCTAATCTGAACACAGTCCAGCACTTCTAAGTTAAAATAAAATATGTTTCTTTTTAAAAGTATTGAAGTGTCTTTCTGCAAGACTAGTCATGTTCTCTTTTTCATGTTCACTTTATTTTGTTGAATGTCAAAAATATCCTTCGCTATGGTGATGGCTGCTCAGTATATTTTAGTTTATGCTTTTCATTGAAATTTATAGTTACATGAATCTCAATATTAAAGACATGCGAGGTTTTAACATCCACTGTTAAGCGTATGTAGTTCATTACTGACTTCTGTCTGAGAATGTACATGTAGGATACCCTGAATGCTGGCCAGGGCATAAAGCACTGTGACATGAAAGGCATTAAAGAACAAATGCCAGAAGAGGCAGGTGCGCTATAGACTAAGTGCCAAGTTTAATATGAGACATGACATCTCCCAGTTTGCTCTGGATTTGTGGGAACAGTGTGCTCACATCTGCCCAAGTTGTCAGGTCACTCTCAGGTTTTCTGGTCAGTGCTCTCAAATCTGTGAATTTTCAGCAAAGAATACTTTCCTCCCTAAGTAGCCTAAAGGGCATGATCAGAGAGAGTTCGTTCAGGGTTGAGATTTGAGGAGAAGAAAGAAGTAAAGTATTCTATGAGCTGAGTTACTGCAGCCAGTAAATGCCATTGGTAGGACTTCTGGCCAACTTTTCCAGAGATGTGCTGGGACCAGCACAGAGAAAGGAGCATCAGGCAACCTCTACATATAGAAAACTTCCAGATGCTATGATTTTCTCTTTTAAACGTTAGCAATGTAGATTTTCTCTGAGATGCAGTTCAGTCTCTATGATCTTTGTCAGTCAATTACTCTTAATTTGATTTATGATATGTTCAGACAAGAAATAAAATTGTCTTTCAGGAGAGTTAAGAAAAGGCACTCATTTGTCAACTTTACTAGTTTATTCCAACTAAATAAAGAAATACCATTACTATAGAGGAAAAAAAGAGACAAAGAACCATGTTGAAATTGGAAGACTGAGTCTGAAGCCCACAAATATACCCATAAAACCATTGTAAACAGTCCTTAACAGAGTGTAACAAACACTAACAGCTAACACAATTAGTGTAATCCCATTAGATTCTGCAGCAAACTTTGGTGGGGACCAAAACCTTGGGTAGGGTACAACAAATGAAGTCTTGAGTACATCATCCTCCAATGGCAACTACAAGGAGCTCTTGGTTTCCTTACAGTTAAAAGCATTCTATTACTTATGTCTAATGTCTAATACTGTTTAAGTTTAAACTGTAAGTTTTTCTGTATTTTTATGTAGGAGTTGTTATCTGTGAAAACATGCTAGCAATTGCCATAGTCAATAAAAATAATAATAATAAAAAACCCAGGAAATTTTTAGCTGTATCTTCAGTACTCTAAATAGAATATTTAATCATGCCACATTCTACATTAACAGGATGTAAACAGCAGATTTGTCATACATGAAATGGGGCAAAAATCTATGGCCTTAGACCAAAATAAAATTTCGAAAAACTACTTCAAATGAAACAACATTTTTTAATACATATGAATTTTTCTGGAATATAATTTTTCACTAAGAAATTCTAGTGTTTCTGTTTTTCCTCATGATCCAAAGGAAATAATTATTTTAGATCTGAGAATATCCCATGGGATATGCTTTGCTTTTTGAGAATTCTAGCTCATGAGTGTTAGCTTTTTCAGATCAGAGAGAGCTTTTGGTTTCTTCATGTAATAATAGTAAATATTAGGTTACAATGACAAATATTATTTTGAAAGTTTAAATTCTCCAGTATTTTATATCTCATTTTAAAGTGCTCATAAATATTTTCCTTAAAATTTTCCAGAATGTGGAACTGAAAATTGAGGTGACAAAAGGTATAGTGAATCCATCTAAAATTTTTCTCTTCATAGTAAAACCATTTTGTATACAGTTTTGGTACATTTAAGTGACCAGAATAAAACAATACAGAGGTAAGAATCACCACACAGAAAAAACAGAAATGGTTTTGCAGAATCATGCTAGTTCCTTGAGACTTAACCAGTGACAAAACTCTGTCTGATCTCTGTTTTGTCACATTATACTCTCACTTTTCTCTGTAACAATGTTTTCTTTGAGAGAGGTAAAATGGGAAAATGTGACAGATTCTGAGAAGCAAATATGGTTTGTTCTGAGCTCTACCTGCCAAACCACTGGTGATGGCAGGATGAGAAGTTCTCACGGTATCTGATGCTTGATCATTCCACAGATTCTTGTTCCTGCCCAATCCATGAATCTGTCTCCTGTAGCACATTGTATGTTTATCCTTTAGCATCTAACTCCAGAACTTTTTCACACTATTAGGAAACCAAATTTCTAAGTACAAAGCAGTCCATTCCATGTGTATCTGGTGGGGACCTTCTTAGGAAACGTGAATCTTGGAAAAACAGGGTTTTTTGCTGGGTGATGTAGTGATAACAACATGAAATTTAAAGCTGAAAGAGAAAAAAAATGTCTGAAAGGGTTCTGGCTGCAGGAGACTGCCTGTCAGTGCAGACGGAAACAATACCTCAGAAGAGCTCCAATTAGAGGTAATGAGAAATGGAAGGATGGGGTGGGAAAGGGAGGTGCTGGGAGGGAGGAAGGAAGGAATAAAGTGTTTCAGAGAAAATTCTG
>WEIT01014710.1:55239-96429 GCA_013389985.1 Dryoscopus gambensis
GGATTTGTAGACTTATGATAATGCAAACAAGGGATACCAGCTAATTGTGAGGTCAGCATCAGCATATAATTGTCCACGTAATGAGAGCTCAGAAGAACACACTTCAGAGCCAGCATCAGTTTGCAGGGGTCATGGGACACCACTCAGCCAGCCTGCTCTAAGCTCTCCTGCTTTGCTACCTGTCTCACTTCTCAGGATGTTTCTGTCTGCAGAGAACAGGAGAGAACCTGATGTTGCTAAGGCATCCTTGTAGTTACATTGGATTTATACAGTACAGTAAGCAAAGACAACGATGGACATCTCATCTCCAGCTCTCAATAAAGTGTAGCCTGAGGTATAATTATAATTTCAAGGTTCTCTGTTCTAGGGCTGAGAGGTACATGAACATTTCACTTATCAACACAAATTAATAGCATTAGATGGCTGAGTCAAGCAACAATTCATAAATCTCTATGCTGCTAAATGACATTGTAATTCATCAAATCAAGGGCAAATGGAAAATAACTAGCCTTTGAGTTCCAGCTCACTGTATCTCTGCCAAAGGTGAGACTGTCTCCCAAGGCTTCTCAGAGCTTAAACATACAGATTTGTATTTAAGTCAGCACCTTCTCTGATACTATTGATTAGTGGGATGTACAAACTGTGGTTATCCTCTCATCCAAACAAAACCTTGGGCATTTAAAAATCAATGCAGAACGCACACTGTTGCTTTCCTGAATGCTGCTTGATTTCCCTTCCTTCTGACAGCAAAGGGATTGGCTGAGCACCAGCACAAGGCTGGACACAACCAGCCCAGGGTGTGTTTCAAGTGTGTGTTGCTCAGTACTGTACTGCAGACAGTCAGGAACATGGAGCAGAGCTGTTTGTGCAGCATCATGTGTCTAAAACTAAACTGCCTCTCCAGCAGGGCTCCTGACATGCTCACGAAAAGTTGTGTAACCATGTGCTAANACATGTGCTAACTGAGGGATTAAGTACTCAAGCAAGGGGTCAGGAAACAAGCGAGTTTAGCTAGTGTAAAGCTACTGGCATGCCAAGGCAGGGCATGTTTCAATAAAAGGAGGATAACTAATTCATAATTGTAATGGAGCAGAAGTGAGTACAGAAGAGATTATGGCTTAGAAGAAAGTTATGGCCTTCCAAAGGCAGATCTTCTTTTCCTCAGTCTGTAAGAATCCTGTTATATGTTTTAAGACTTTGGGATCTTTGGTCTTGAGCTGACTGCAGGATGCAGCCCTGCACTCACTGGTTACCTTTGGTTGTGATGCTCAGGATTTTTACTTTTTCACAAGCAGCAAATACATAAATGAATGGACCCCCTAAGGTTTCTGAGAGAGCTAAAAATGTTGTACTTCACAGAAATCAAACTGCAGGATGTATTAAGTGGAGGATAACAGGTTTTCTGTTGCATTGATGTAATTCCAGAGGGATTAAACTGAATTCA
This sequence comes from Dryoscopus gambensis, assembly GCA_013389985.1. Lineage (NCBI taxonomy): Eukaryota > Metazoa > Chordata > Aves > Passeriformes > Malaconotidae > Dryoscopus > Dryoscopus gambensis. The sequence continues at coordinate 56,684 of WEIT01014710.1, forward strand.
ATAGAGCCACAAACAATTTATGTCAGTGACAATAAGAGAAAAATTGTATACTAGTAGCTACAGTAGTAGAAAAGATGACTTTATTTGTCTCCAGTTTGAATGAAAGTAATTTTTAGTATTTGTTGACTAGTTTTTCAATGTCCCTGTGGAATAACATGAAATAGCATTTTTGAAACAAGAGCTTCTGGCAAACAATGCACAATCTTGTAAAAGAGGGTGAAAAATAGCACTGAGAATGCTACACTCCCAAAGGTGTATAGGTTAAAAAAAGTGGAAAACTGATCAGAAAGTGTTTCTGGCAAGGTAGGTGATCAGTCAAAGTGACTGCATTGCTATGCTGAAATAAATTCCTTTCTTTTTTCTTTTTCCAACATTTGGAAGTAATTGAGAAACAAAGAAATTATAAATTGAAAACAATAGCAAGACCTTTTTTTATTAATCCCAATTAGGAACAAATGTGAGCAGCCTGATTTTCTGAATTACCTTTTATGTGTTACAAGCCACAAAACAAAAGGTATTTCAGCCCAGAGGGAAAGTCCCCGAGCTAGCCAACGTAAGCTACATTTCCTTGTTTCATCCTGATTTTCTATTCCTTTTCTTCCATTTTTTTACTTCTTATTCAGATATCATACTTGTTTACTTAATTTTGCCTGACTGAAAAACAATTAAATATCCTATTTGCTTCAGGCTGATGCTCTGTTCACCTTCTCCTGAAATATTGTCCAATGATTTCAGAAGGAACTCATCCAATCCAGAGATGCTGTTGCTACCTTCTCCATCCCTGCTGTGTATGCTATGTTGGCTCCTGCAAAGTGTTGTATCCACTGGGTTCTTGCAGCATTTTCCAATGCCAGGTATCAAACTGAGTTGTGATATTTATTGTTGTTTTCAAACTGACAGTGAATATATTTATTTTTCATCTTAAAAATCTTATCTGTAAATCTACAGATATTTCATAACATCCATAGTGTCAGATAGTTGCTTTTTTCCTTTTGAGCATCACTTACTAATTTTTCTGCTAAAGAAGTTCTAAGTTTGCTGTTGTGGTTATTGAGTTTTTTATTTGTTTGTTAATTGTATATTCTGTGTCTTTAACTATTTTTAAGTTCTCTTTGCAAATCTCAGTTACAATATTTCCATCAAGAGGTCTGAGCTCACATATGACTGGAGAATTCTAGTTAAAAAGAAAAAGCCATTATCAGCCTAAATGAGCCACTTTGATCCTTGTTCCTTCATTACATGCTCTTTCCTCTAGTGATTGTTATTTCATCTATTTTTAAAGACTCAGTTACTTGTTTCATTGCTAACAAACATAATAATCAAGGACTCAGTAAGTCCTACCAAACTGCAAAATTTATATCCGTAAGCATTTCAGTACCAGACCTTTTGTGATCTTTTCTATCTTCTCTCTTTTTAACCTTTAGGGAAAAAAAACCCAAAAAACCAACCAACCAACCAAAAACCCCAACAACAAACAGAAGAAACATTTTTTCTCACAACTGTCATATTCACTTGTAGACAACTAGTGTTCAAATGTCTCTAATACCATTTCTAAACCATGTCCTGGATTAACAAAAATAAATTGAAAACAAATAAATACTTGCGGAAGATTTTTTCACTCTTTTTATTATTTAGAGTTGTGAAATAAAGTACAAAGTCAACTTTGACTGCTTCTTCACATTTTCAAAGAAGTGAATTACTGTATTCTTTTCTTGAGTGTACCAGCATGACTTATTTTACTTTTAGTACCATGTGCTCTTCAGAAACTCTTCAGAAAGTGGTCAGCCTTCTTCTGGGCAGTTACCCTTAGTTCACACACAATGTGAATTTCTTCCCATTCTAACAGCTTCATGCAAAAGACCATTAAAGTCAACCTCCTAAGGAACCACTTTCCTAACTCCAAGCACTTCTAAAAAACCCCTTAGGATCTGTAAGAAATAAAGAGAACATGGATAATACTGATCTGAGAGGACTTAGTCCAGGCCCAGGCACATTTCCAGGATGCAGAGCTTTGTGTCTGTAAGGCTGACTGTACTGTTTAAGTCATGCCAGCAAGCCTCACCACCAGAGAACTGTCTCTCTTATTTTTTCCAATAGCAGCTGTAGCTGGAAAACTGTCTGCCATGGCACAGTACTAAACCCAAAAGACTGCCTGCATAATGCCCACAGTACCCTCCAAAATAACTGTGCTTTTCATGGCTTCTGACAGAAAGTGAAAATGTTATTGAAAGCTATTTGAAGATGTGCTAAAAGGCATTGTAAGTTCTTCACATGAGCGACAGATTTAGGCCAAAATAATATTTTGGAGCATCAATTCTTTGATGAGTGTGAAAATTCCTAATAATAAGGCAGATATGTGGATATGAATCTTTTTCCTAGCCATACTCTGCAAGTAACTCACAGTTTTTTTATAATAATGATATTTTCTCCTACCAGCATTTTTTCATTCTGTTTTTCTGTCTTTTGGCTCAATCTAATAGAATCATAGAATCATAGAATCATAGAATCATAGAATGGTTTGGAGTGGAAGAGCCCTTAAAGATCATTGGTTACAACCCCCTGCCACAGGCAGGGACACCTTCCACTATACCACTATATACTATGCTCAGAGCCCCATCCAACCTGGCCTTGAAGAGTTCCAGGGACAGGGCATCCACAGTTTCTCTGGAAACCTGTTCCTTTGTCTTACCATTCTGACTGTAAATAATTTCTTCCTCATATCTAATGTAAATTGATCCACTCAGTTTATAGCCATTGCTCCTTGTCCTATCACTCCATGTCCTTATAAAAAGACCTTCTCCAGCTCTTTTGTAATGCTTTAGATACTGGAAGGTGCTTGAAGGCCTCCCTGGAGCCTTCTCTTCTCCAGACTGAACAATCCCAACCCTTTCAGCCTGTCTGCACCAGCGGATCTGATCATCATCAACATCCACCAGACTTGTTCCAACAAGTTCATGTATTTCTTATGCTGAGGGCCACAGACTGGACACAGCACTACAGGAGGGGTCCCTTGAAAAGAGAGTAGACATTGTTACTATCCTCATGGCATTTGTCCACTCTCTATCCATTATAAGAAGTGGAACTGGAATTCTTGTATTTTTATTCTTCTGATTCCACTGTTCACCTATGATTTTTAGAAACACAAAAATATTGCCTTGGGTTGGATAATTTGGAACTGCATAATTTTATTTAAAATAGACAACAGTGAGGTTTATCCTGTGGGAAATAATATTAAGGTCTGGGGTCAGTGTCAGGCACATTTCTCATGCAGGGTCAGATTCTGGTTCAGAAATAAGAACTCAAGTCATTGATCATTATTGCCAAGGGCTCCGGAATATGAAAGTATCATATCTTCTCTGCCCTTTGCAGTTTATTTTAATTTTAAGCTGCTTTGGTTTTTTTTAGTAGGTGGTGTTCAGAATGAATTGTGATAGAATACAAAGGGAAAGGGGGTTGTTAAATACCCAGCACTGTAAAATATTTATTCATAAGCTGGAGATTCTCCTGAGCTATCATACTGAAATTTCTGCCATTACTATACTGGCCAGAACTGCAAACTGATATTTTTTGCTAATAATTATGTTTATTTACTGGTTTTTAGTGTGAGATTCCTTCTGGTTTTACTTTTTTACATTATTCTTAATCTTTTAGATACTGATGAAGTTCTTATATATTCACAGAAACACTGTACATAATAAAAAGAAGACCCTGTCTCATTAACTCAATCTCCATTAATTTCTGACTTGGCAAATTCCAAGGGATAAGTGTTTTGATGACATTTCATGAAGAATCAAATTAAAAAAATGGAGATTTCCCCCAGTACAGTAGAAATTATTCTTCCTTTCTCTGTGTCGCCGATATTACAAATATTTGGCAAAACCATATTTTAAATGAGCTATTTCACATGAACAGTTTTCAACATTTTAGAGGCAGATTAGTAAAACTGTATGGAATTCAAAAAGTTATGAATTCTAAAGATGTCCACCTCACCAGGGAGCTGAGCTGAATTTCTGTGTATCAAAAAGCAGTAACAGAGCAGTCTCATTCCTATCTTGCCATGTATTTAAACTAGTCCTACAAGACATACAGGTTTAATCTTGGAGGCCAAATGCGATTAACCATGGTACATTCATGGCTACAAATGTACTGACATTTGTGCTACAGAATATTTTTAGGTGCTACTGCTGAACTGATTATGGATTGAAATTCAGGAACATGGAGTCCCTTCACAAATTTTTTATGGCATTTAACTTATTACATTTCAGTTAATCAGTGTTTTCTATACCATTTAAATTACCATAAAAATTGGTTTTCATTCATTCATTTATTAAGACAATGCCTTCTGGATGTTGGACCCACTAAAACTCACATCTTTATTTATTTAGGTTTACATACTCATGTTGCCTAGTAGTCTATTTTACAAACCAGACTACCATTACATTAGCTTGTATTAAAATACAGTTTGAAAAGATAATTTCTATCTCAAAGACAAGACAATTGAAAGTACCAAAACACAGTACTTGAACCCTAACAATTTTGTAAGAAATCTCTAAACTCAGGATTTGCATTTTACAATTTCTAAATTGTGAACGTGGAAGGATGGCATCACAATAGAAGTTGTAATTGTACAGAAATTTTGTGGTAAGATACAGCTGCTACTCCCTGGATGGAATGTGGTCAGCACCCTGGGAACCTATTCCAGGATGATTCCCTACACCCACAATCTGCAGCCATAGCAGCTGCTAAGGGGGATGGAACCGAGGGTGGAGCGGAGTGGAGTGGCCACCACCAGGCTCTGCTGAAATCCTCCCACGGAGGATTCAGTGGTACTTTGTAGCTGAAAAACCGCATAGCGCCTGTGAGCCAGGGGAGAGAGGAAGAGATATCCTGTGGCTGAGCCAACAACTGTGGTGAAATTGCTCTCCTCAGGGGATCTTGGTTCATCATAACCTAATTGTAATATTAACCCACATTTTCATCCCAAAGGTACCCACTCCAAGGCACAACCACCCCTCACTGGGCCGTGCTCTAGATTTTATTGACTGTATCTTTCAAAGCAATGCAAGAGAATTTTACACCAATCAGTAGCAAAGGTATGCATGACTACAGTCACACAAGCACCACCTAAACACAAAGAAATAATATGAAAGTAAGTAGAGAATGGGGAGAATTTAGGGAAGAGTCCATTCTAACTGATGCAATCAGTCAAAGAGCTGAACCTGTCTTCTCCCCTGTAGGGACACCTATTGGGTAAGAACAATATACTGTGTGTGCTGAATGCTTTTATTGGGGATTATAGCTTGTCTGTGTGTTGCTTTGAATATGTTTTTGCACCGAGCTACTGTCAACAACAGTCCTTGAACCTCGTCATAATTTTGTATTAATAAAGAGTGTTATCCATAAACTGTTGATGTGAGTCCTTCACAGTTGCAGGCAGAAGGGAACATACTCAAATGAAAAGACAGACCACTGAGTGTTGCGGTGGCTAAGTCCACATTACATTCCTCATGTTACTACGAAGTGGTCTCTCCCCACATCACTGTGCCAGAAAGTTCTCCCTTCATCAAGACCCCACTGGCCTCTGGTCCTCTCCCCCTTCCCCTCCCCTCTCCAACTGGCTCCTGTTATGCCACTGAACCTTGCCTCTACCCCCCTCAGCCCTCAGACTATTGGTTTCTGATGCTCTGCCCACCCCACCCCTGGATCCTCTGGGATAAAACCACGCGAGTGCTTTTTTCTTTGTTCTTTGCCTCTGTTCTCCTTCGGGTGTGTTTGTTCCCGGTCCGTGGTGTGGACCCAATAAATGCCTCGGAATTGCACGCAAAGAATCCCTCCTGCCTCTTCATCTCTGCAACATGCAGAGACTTTGTGTGTGAGTGGCTGCTTGCGCCCACCTGTGAGGGTGAGGCTGTGTTCATGCTGGGTGCTGGCAGGGCACCGCCAAAGCGTCTCCATGAGGGACACTGTGAGAAAAACGCGGCATCGATCCATCGACCCCACACACCGCGTTTACTGAGGGGTCATAGAGTTGAGGGGACCTCCCTTATGCTGTTGGGATGTGTTCCTGAGCAAGTCAGTCGAGCCACCCTCCCACTGAGCAGGACTGTTCAGTGAAGGGTCCCCATAATGGGACACGGCCAGACTGGTGGGACACAAGGGTCTTGGCTTTCCTGGGTCACTGACAGGGAAAACAAACACTGTGGGTTGAAGAAATCTCTTCTTCTCATGTGACAGTGTATTCCAGCAAAAGTGAGGGGAAAAGATTCCGTTGTCTTGAATTGGTTTCTTTGTATGATTCAAACTCTTGTTACTTCTTGACTGCATTTTAGAACTTGATGCTCCATGCAGAACAAAAAGTTATAGGAATATACTCTAATTCACGCTGCTGCAGGGATCTTATTTTTGGCTTTTTTTTGTTGAGTCTTGCCTATCAGCCTAAATATGGGGATAATAGGTCGTTCTGACCAAAACATACTTGGTTTTGAGCGAGGACTTCTGATGACTATGATGATGTGAAGTGGGACTCCATTGCAGAAGATCAGTCAATGTCAAAGACAAAACAACTTCTGGACACTGTTGTTAGGGAATTCTGTGTATAAGAACAAGCGAAACAGCACAGATGCTAGGAGAAATATGATGATTGTGTACTTCTATTATTCAGGAAAGTAGCTTTATTTTGGTAATAGAAAAGCTGGGGTTTGTTGCTGAGAAACAAACAAGTTTATGAATATGTGCAAACCTGAGGTGATAAAGAGCAAATTCTGTTGTCATATTGCACTGCAGACTCAATCTACATACATAAAACAAGGCAGATCATGACAAAGTCATATAGGGGAAGATAAGGAAACAAACCAATACTATTAGCATGAAAATTGTGGGGTAAATGTACTTGCAATCTTACTTAGTCAAGTTTTTCAGAATACAGGAAAGAAGAGGCATTTAAGGAATATGTGTATTGTTTTTATGGTGAGTTAGAAATTCCACCTGAACATAAAGATTTTCATGGAAAGTTTTCCTTGAAAATTTAGTGAGTAGGGAATGTTGATATGAAAAGCACAGTACAGACTTGATAAGAACTTGAGAAAAGTTAACTAATTTGAAGGGCAAGTGATGCTCATGAAATATAAACGCAGTAGGGGGATTTATAGTAAAGCTCACTAGGCAAAGTTGTGCATTCATACTAGTTTTCCATGTGTGTACTTTCTGGAGATACAATAAGGAGAATATATGCATGTATATAATGTTGTTGATTAGGTCACCACCATTTTTTTTTAAGTTTACTATTTTTGCTGATTCTGTAGTTTATACCTGTTATGTAATATAGATTCCTGTTATGAACACAGACTCCTTGAATGGTCAGGAGGGTTGGAAATTTTGTAAAAGCAAGGTTTTGTCAGTGGTATAAATTTCATAAATTTGGGTCTAGAGATTTTCTGTTGCAGAGGTGAGCCACAACAAATTGAATACTGAATATTGAACTCCCAGTTATGCAAAACCATAATTTGGATTGTGCTTGAGTCAAAACAAATGCTTTCAACATTGACAGTATCTGACAGCATTCGTATCTCAGTTTTGGTATTTGTGGGTGGGTTTTGTTTATTTTTGTTTTTGTTTTTTAGAAAGGACTATGCAGTGAAAAAAAGAGATTGAACAAGATGTCACAGAAAAACATGATATAAAATTCTAATCTAATAATACATCCTGGAAGTCTCTGAGGTCCAGCCAAGCTTTTTCTGCCAAATTCTGGAAAAGGAACAACCACAACAATGAAGATCAAAAATCAAGGATCAAGTCAAACACTTTTTTTTTTTTTTTCAGTTTTAAGAAAGCAACAACTTCATCTATGATGGTGTGAAGTGTGAGAATTTATTGGGACAGCACATTTAATAGCATCCTGCTTGCTTTGAGAAATCTGTCTTCACGTTAGGTATTTGATACTTCTGGGCTAAAGTTTTTTTCAGAAAGTGCTATTTTGTCTAAATGTCAATCATACTGTCTTACATCAGTGTTTAGTCTGTGTTAAGTGAAAAGGGCAAATAAGAAAAACAAACAAATAATGCATGGTAACAATAGGATGTAGAGGAAACACTTAACTGGATTCACTGTAGGTACTCAGATTGCTCTGCATCCTGTAGCAAAGTCAAGCTGTGATTATCACCTGTTTGGGTGATTTAGCTTCACTTGCAAAATCAGCAGATGGTTTTGATGCTTTGTGTTGTTCTGTTTTTCAGGAAGTAAACAAAAGTACTACAGTAACAGTGTGTGTGCTTGGCTAAGCACATATTTCATCTCGGTTATGCACCTCTTTACCTCTGTATTTGAAAGAAGAAAATGATCTCCAATGATACTACCTTTTCTCATTACACCAAAGGATCCCTAATGTAGAATGCAAGTCTTGGTTCATTAAGTGTCATTGCCATCAGGACCCCTTGCAGTGAAGCAGCTACAGAATACAAATGAAATGTTTCAGTGCTTATTCTAGATTTTCTCACTCCTGGAAAAATTTGCATTAACTGACAAAGAACTTCTTAAAGAATTCCTCACCAACTAAAATACTAGGATGTTACCAACTATATTTGAATAAAAGAGGATTTTTCCCTGTGATTCTTGGGTGTGGCAAGTGTCAGTCTCCATGCATTCTGAGGAGATTTTGTCCAAGTTCACAGGTGCCAGGTTTATACAGACATTTTTGACATTAAAACTGTACTTAAAACAACTGAAATTTTCACTTGTCGACAGGTTCTGAAGTATAACAAGGCAGAACACCTTGTGAAAATATGGGAATGCATGACTACAGTGACACTGAAATATTAGTGTCATTACAGTGTACTGTGTGGTGACTTTCAAACAGATTTTATATAAAGTGAGAGAACTTATTGTGCTTGTCTAGATGACCTTGGAAAAGGTGTTTCTGAACCTTAGCTGGATACACAAACTAGTCTGAAACCTCTAAAATAAATCGGTAAAGTAGGTCCAGAAATATCAAAACTACATGGTCAATTTTTGGGAATTGTCTATTTTTTTTCTTTGAGCATATAAAGGAGGATTTTTAAAAATTTTAATTTAAAAATTAAGTATTTTCATTACTTTAAAAGGAAGTACTCTTAAGTACCATTTTGCATCTTTTTAAAATTCAAGAATAAAGGAATTTTGGAAATCTTGCTTCTTCTAGACTTCACAGCAAAAAACGAAAATAGGACATTATAATAGAAAAATAAGTATTATTGATGTTCAGGATGACTAGGCCTTGAACAGGAAGAAAGAAAAGGAAACCACTGATTTTACAGCTCAATAAATTTTTCATCTAGAATAAAATATGCACTTGCTCCTTATATAAATTTTTTTACTTTTTAAGGTCAGTTTATGTATGTATGTAAAATAAGCTATTAATGAGGGTTGCTTATTTTCTTTGAATACAAGACTAACCCCTTCAGACTGCTCATTTGTGTTCTAATTAGCTGATTAGAATTGCAGGCATTAACTCCTCAGCTTGGAAACAGCGGAAGGCAGGAGGGGATCTGTTGCACTGCATTAACGTAGTTAGGTTATTGATATATATTGCACTGGGTGATGTTATAGTTATACATGTCCTGACATGTCCCTTTCCCTCCCTTTCCCATGTGGTGGCAGTTGTACCCCTGGAAATCCTACACCTCACCTGAAAATCCTGCCCCTGTCCTCCTATGTCAGCTGTATTCCATTGGTGATGGTCCTTTCCCATCCCCTTCCTCCTGCGGATTTCAAAGGACCCCGAAGTGTGGTGCCCGGCCTCTTTCCCTTCCTGGATACTTCCAATAAACGTCAGAAGAACTCATCCCGAAGGGAAAAAGTGCTTTTCTTCTTTTGCCTTTGTTCTTGACCATCCACCTCTCCAGGGTCCCTGAGCTAGCCACCGGACCCCCAGGAGCGGATAAGATCAGGGATCATGTCCAGCCTTCCTTCTTGGCTCAGTTCTCAAGATTTAGTAAGACAGCAGAGAATATGAACTCAGAGGAATCAATAAGCAGCTTAATTTTTATTGTATTTTCAGACATATTGTTCCTAGTTTTCCTTTTGCCTGGTTATGCTTTAAATATCATAACTGGCACTACTAAACTATAATATGCTAGTAAATTAAACAGGGCATGTGCACAGGTTTGAGCATTGGTAGATTTATCTGAGCTGTAAGTTTGTCAGCATGGTTCTTGATGAGATTTTAACTGCTGCTAGACAAGGCTCAAGCTGATGGAGATAGCATGGACCATGGACCATCCCCACAAAGTAATTTAAATTTAATTAGTCTGATATTCAGGAATGAAGTGAGAAAGTTAAGCTGTGAGAAAGAAGCAGTTTGATGAGCCAAAATGAGTTGAAATGAGTTGGAATATTTTAAATGTATACTGAAGACTAGGAAACCTTGGATGTCTTGGTTTTATTCTACTTTTCCCAGATTTAAGTCATATTTGGTCTTTCTTGCATATCTCTGACTCTTCAGACATCCTTTATTCACTATTTTGTTAGGAAAAGGTTATAATGGGAGATACAGAAAAACCAGTCGCCAGAGGTAGATGTTGACTGGCTAGATAACATTGGAAAAGTGGGGTTTGATTGTGCTACTGTGAAGAATAAATTTTGATAATAATATCTGCTTCCTTTTGTATACTTTTCTCTTTTAAAATTAAGGACTAGAACAGAAAGTATCCAGCTGATATTTATTATCAAATAAAAACTTAGTTTGGAAAGGACCTTTAAAGGTTATCTGGTCCAAGCCTCTGATGAGAGCAGTGCCAAATTTGCAGTTAGATCAAGCTTTATAGTTAGATCAGGTTGCCCAGGGAATTGTGAAATTGAGTTTTGAATATTGCTGAGGATGAAGATCCTTACAAAAGTGGCTCTTCCTCTTTTTTCCTCTAAAACAAGTGTTCAAGAAGTGCCTAGAGTGTTCTACAGGACCACAGCGAGCTTCTGAAGAAAAGGCTGCAGCCATTTGGGTTATTGCCATTGAGGCCACGACAGTCACTGCCTGAAGAGGACTAATATAATATTCTGATACTTCCAGACAAAGTATTGCTTGTTTTGTAATAGTTGCATTGTGACTGTGATAGACAAAGACCACAAGAGAGGGAAGGTTTGCACAAAGAGAGCGTTGAGTAGATCACCTGAGGGACCTGGTGTATGTGGGGGAAACAAAAATAGATGCAAACCCAAAAATGTTTCTTATCTTTTTGCTGAACTCAAGAAAACTCAGTTTCACTGGCAGGGGACTACGTCAGCCAGTAAGTGTGTTCTGGTAAAGTATGAAAGCATAGAAGAAAAACTTAATTGTGAAATTCTGATAAAAAACAGCAGTTATTTAAAAAGAAACTAAAATAAAATCCAAACAAAAAACCATAGTCCTAAGTGCAATATCTTAAAACCTGAAAAACTGTGTGAGCTTTATCAAGTAAGAAGTCTCCATATTAAGAAATGTGCAAGTTTTCCAGTGTACCTTCACTGTCAGGAACACACTTCAGAAATGAGACCATCTGAAATGGAAATGCATCTTGGCACAGAAAAAATCATTGATGTCCCGTGCATTTTCAGGTTTTTATAACAGTTAAACACTGAATCTATACTGCATAGAATAAATTTGAATGATTCATCCCTTATGAAAGTGTCACACGAGCTCCTGAAGAGCTCTCTGAAGGACTCAGTAACTTCAGGTGAACTGAATTTCACAAAGCTGTTACATTTCAGATAAACCTTTTCTGTGTGTGTCCTATATGTATAAATTAGAAAAAAAAATCTTCATATAAATTGCTGATCAGCTAAAATTAATCTTCATATAAATTGCTGATCAGCTAAAATTATGTATTTCTGTTTTTCTCGGCTTTATGCCTACTAATAAACTCTTACAGGCAAGTGAAATGAAGTCTAGCTGACAGCTTTTTTGAAAACATCAACAGGAAAACAGAGGTGTACCCATACCAGTCATCAGTAACCAATTCCAGTTGATTAAATTAAACTCAAAGAGTAACCCTCTATTATATTTTGCTTAACCATTTACTTATTAATTTTATGCCTTTTTTTTTTTTTCTTCCCCTGTATTGAGAAGCGAAATTAATTGGAGTTTTCTTCCCAGTGTTGTTCAATACCCAATTCTTTCCTCTTGGTAGGCCTTTATCATAAAATATAATTTGACCCAAATTTATATTTGGATACCAATGGATGAAATCAAGTTCATGCAATTTAAATCAGCTTTTTGTTGACTACATATTTTCTTGAAATTATGCAGACTTGTGAGTCACAAACTATAAGTGATGGAAGATTTACCTACAGCCTTTAGTTTCTCAAAATGTGCAACATCCTATTTCCATATGTGTTAGAACTGGCAGACCAAATCCTGGCATTAATAATATCATGCTGTCAGAAGAAAAGAATAAGCCAAGACTCATTAACAAGTTTTTAAATGTTACGCTAATTCCTTCCAAAAAAACCCCTCTGAATTTGTGAGAACTTTCCAGCACTATATGTGCTGCATTTGTGCATTCAAATGAAAGGCTGACTTAGCACTAGAACAACCAAATTTGCTGGAAAAAAGGACAGATGAAAACATTGCCTTTTCGGCTGCACTGTTGTCCTTTTGTCATCTTAAAAAAGTAAAAATAAGACAATAAGCAAGCAAACTCTGTCTTTAAAAGAAAAGTGAATTGTATTTTATCTTATTTTTCTTGATTGTTAATTGAATTTTTAAAAATACAGCCAAGTGATAAAATTTATATGAATATTTTTGAATATTATGAATAATTTATTAACAAATCTCTTGCCTAGATAAGCCCCTTAGTCCGAATGGTGATACCGTTTTGGAGTGACTACTGTTCAGTGGTATGAAGTCACTCTGTCATGTTTGAGGGTGAAAAGTAATTTCAAGGGATATTTCTAGAGACTGAGAGGAGAACAAACCCCCAGTTCGATGCAGGGAATTTAGTCAGTAATGACAAGGGAGGGCTAAATGCTAGACAGGTAACTTGTGTTATTCACAGTGTAGATGTCCACATTATAGGTAGTCCTGCCAGTCTCCAGGGAAGATCTTGATCTCATCTGGTCTAGATGTCTGCATTTTAAAGTGATGAACCATATTTTGATTTATCAATCTCTTTGAAATGGTTGTTGTTATAGACAAGTTTAATATGACTTAAAGGAGTCAGTGGGACAATGCCAGCGTGAAGTTGTGGGTGTCCCATCCCTGGCAGTGTTCAAGGCCAGGTTGGATGGGGCTCCAAACAACCTGGTCTAGTGGACGGTGTCCCAGTCCATGGCAGGGGGATTGGAACAAGGTAATGTTTAAGGTCCCCTCCCACCCAAAACATTCTATGATTCTATGATCTTTCCAAGTAGGTATCAGACCTGTGACCTATGTTGTATCTGCCACCTGTGAAAGGATCTTTTCGTCCTGTGAAACTCCACGAATAGCAAATAAGAGTTGACATTAATATGTAGATAACCGAATCAAGTACCTTGAGTAAGGATGTGATCTAGTTAACTCAGCATGTGTCCAGGTGCTTTTGTGTTACCTAGTGTAATTTACGCTGCCTCCAGCTCCCATTTGGGAAACACATGGATTTCTTGGGAGAGCAAAGTGCTGAAGCATGTCACCAAGAAGGGTGATGAAGCAGTGAAGGGTCTAGAGAACATACGTTATGAGGAGCAGCTGAGGGAACTGGGATTGTGTGGTCTGAAGGAAAGAAGACTCAGGAGAGACCTTATCACTCCCTACAGCTACCTGAAGGGTGGTTGTAGAAAGATGTGAGTCTTTCTTTTCAAGTAACAACTGATATGATGAGAAGAAACAGCCTCAAGCTGTGCCAGGGGAAGTTTAGATTCGCTATTAGGAAAAAAATTCTTCACTGAGAAGTTGTCAAGCATTGAAACAGGATGCCCAGGGAGGTGGTTAAGTTACCACCCAGGGAGGTATTTAAAAGATGTACAGATGTGGTGCCTAGGGCCATGGTTCAGTGCTAGACTAGCATGGCAGTGCAGGATTGATGGTTGGGATCAGTGATCCTTAGGGTCTTCTCCAACCTAAATGGCTTTCTTAAAAGTAGTTTGACAAGTCTGCCAGTCCTTTGTGTACATTTGGGTATATGTTACAAATGAGTCAATCCACAAAGTAAAATGAACACAAAAATAAAATAACTTATTTCATAAAGTTTTTCTTTTCTTCTCCAAATTTTTCAAAGGGATATTGCTCTAGCATGAGAGTCAATACACACATTCTATGGATACTTCCTTCATTTTCTTTGGCAGTCATAACAGGGTTTTATAAATTACTGTGCTTAGCTGCATTTAGCTGAGTGTAGTTGTCCTTGTATCCCCTGGAACAAGGTTTTCTAGAAGTGTGTACTATTTCAGTTGGAAGATACTGTGCCTGTGTGATCCCTTTCTCCCTTTTCTACTTGAGCAAGAGTCACCGGTGGTGGTCACGATTGCTGCACCTGGCTTACAGATAACAACACGAGAGTTAAGAGTCATAAGTCTTGGTCAGCAGCTAAGGGCTCGTTGAGCATGTGCCAACCCAAAATAAGTCAGTCATCTTACTCAATAAACAGTGGCCAGCATAGGGCTTCTTGAGCTCCCCTGCGCAGTAGCGTTTTGCACGCCAGGATCTCCCCTTGGGAAGGGAGGCCCCTCCAGTTACTCCTCGAGGACGAGAGGTTCCTTGCCATGGAGGATTCTCGGTAAGTGCCCAATAGCACATTAACATTGAAACCTTAGCAACGTGGTTTAAAGGATTGGCTGTGCACACATAATCCTTCAGATATAAACTGAAGCCTGGGACTTAGTCTGAATCCAGCCACACCTAAACCCTCCTTGGAAAGGAGGTTGGAAAACAGGGTACTTTCTGAATCTCATGACTCAGCAGGAGGGTCTCCCTGACAATTTTGTCTGGCCCTGTCCTCTTTGCAGAAAACAATCAATTTGCTATGACAAGGGGTAGAAAGAACATCTTTGTCTTGGTGATGTCCTTGCTACATGAAAGTCCCAGGAAACCTGGATTGCTGTGCCAGGAGGGAAGTGTGGGTTTCACAATAACCTCTGCCACAGGTGTAATTTCTCAGGAGCAATAATTACTATTTTTGCTCCTCTTACTGTAAAAAGAGTCCAGACTTCATCCTCAAGGCATCAAATTTCAATTATCCTTGCAGAGTTGAGAAAACAGAGGTAGCTTAGGAAAATTCATAGAAAGCCAAGCAAAATAACTCCTTACTAGAGAGATTTTTACTTAACTCAATTTCTGTGTACCATTTCAGCTGTGCTCCTCTAAGTGAATCTATCTGCTTTGTGGGAAAGTGCAGAGTAGAAATAAATATATGAGAAATGGGCATAATGGTACCAAAAATCAAAGTGAAGTAAAAAGTTCCTTATACCGAGTGTTAATTTTTTTTCTTTTATTTTTTTGCCTTGACAAGAAAGAAATTATTTTGCTTCTACAGTTATTTTGCCTCCTTAGCAAGTTGCCAGAGAAACTAAAATTTTAAGGAACATAGTATTGTAATGATGTATTTTCCAATAAAAATGCTCTGGAAAATTGTTGTATTTTTGAAATTATAGTTATATGTTATGAACTGAATATTTCAGGTTATAAAGAAGAGTTGGGAAAGCTTTTCTATGGGAATGATTTATAAAACCTGTGACAAAACAATTTCTTGGAATATTTGAAATCCACAATAATATTTTTAATGAGATTGTTTAGAAAACCAGTGTTTTCCCATATGATTTAGCTTTCTAGTTTATAAAACCAAGATTTAGTTTTATTAAACCATTTTTCTGAGGAAAAAGTACATCTGCTTTGAAATGCTTAGAAGCCTCATCTCCAAGGAAGACAACCTTGTGCAGATGGCCAGTGCCCAGAAAAAAAGTGTAAATGAATCCTTCCTAGAAATTAAGATACAGCAGTTGGTGAAAAGCATTGCAAAAATGTTGATGCTATTTCTTTATTATAAAGCACTACCTCAATTGTGTTATAGATGCCATAGATTCTACAGTATCTGGTGGCAGGAAAAAGCTACAGAAAGGGGCATCACTTGTAAGTGATTTTGCAGGACCATAGCAGGACCACAGTTCTTCATTCAGATCTGTGCTACTGTTTGCCAGTAGGCAGTTCAGTTTTAAATAGATTCTTTTAAGATAACTTAACAGTTTTGAAACTTCTCTAAAGCCCTAGGTAATAAGCCATTTCCAACTCATTCACTTGATTGAATGTCAGGTGTTGATTTCTGTTATAGGCAGAGGAACTACATAGCAATGGTGTCTGGTACTGTCAACTAAAGGATGATTTGAAGTTGATGAATCTCCCACTAAAGAAACAAGCTGTGGACCTAGGCTGTTTCACAACAAAAGGATTTTCCTCACCCCTACCAAGACTATTAGTATGCTCATTAGAATACAAAAGACCCCAACTGCTCTTTAAATTAAAACTCTTTACACTTGCTTTAGGGATAGCAGAACTGGCATCAGATAAAGGGATCTGTGGTAACATGCAGAAATGATGCTGGAAGGTTGAGATTCATCTTACTTAATATAAAATAGCTAAAAGATATACACCTACATTAAGCCCTTAGCTCCTCCTGTCTTCAATGGAAAGAGCTGGGAGCTCCTGAGAGTGGTTCATCTCAGCTCTCCTTGACATATATCATGGTGACATGAACTGCATTCTGAAGGTACCTGTTCTCTCCTGTGCCTACAAATGAATCAAAATATAGTTAAATCAGACTTAAAATCTTGGGGTTACAACTTTTTTTTTTGATACCTAACTGGGAATAGATGAATCCCACATCAAGTATCTTTTTGATTTAACCTTTTTTCAATATAAAGAAAATAAACCATATCAATCCAAACTTTAGCCTTTTCTGTGGGATATTTTTCTGTGATTTTGGTTGAAGCTTGAACTTGATCTTGGAGGTATTTTCCAATCTTAAAAATTCTACGATTCTGTAATGGAAAATCAATACGAAGAATAAAGCTTATAAATGATTAATAGCTGTACATTTTCAACATAATGTACCATAACCTCTTTCCTGCTGTGCTTATGGTTAAATTTATCACATTTAACTTCACCAAAGGTAAAATTTACCTGACTAGAAATTAGAAACCTCTAAGATAAACTATATATGTAGATCCAACTGAGAATCACTGTTGAAATAAAAGCATCTCCAGGTGCTTTATCATGCCATTCTAACATACATATCCATTGCAAGCAGAATAAATTGTCATTTCTAATGACAACTCCAGAGAGAGTTTAAAAACTAGATTAGGATGGATTATCAGGAAGAGGTAGCTGAAGCTTTTTGAAGTAGCTGAAGAAAACCTCATAAGTCCAGACCTTGATAGTTATTGGCATTTTTAACCACACCAACACCTGCTGGAAGAGAAAAAAAGTGTGAGCAGAAACAATGCAGAAGATATTTGAAATATAGTATCACAATTTCTTGATAAAGGTGATCAACAAACTGGGTAGCGAGGGTGCTCAGGAGCACGTTGTTTAGCAGGGAGGCTGGACTGGATGACTTCCAGTGGTCCCCTCCAGCCTTATTACCCATTCTGTGATTCTGTGGCAGTCAGTAGTGATCTAAGAGATCACGCACCTTGAGATTGAATTCTGGTGTGTGTGGATCCACTCCCAGAGCATGTAAAGACACCACAGACTGCATTCGGAAGTGTAATACCCACAAAGCTCTCTATCTAAGAGCAGGAGATGGAAGACCATTCCTGTCATGATTAGAGGTTCAGATAAGTGAAATAAATAAACAAAATCCCCTGTTAGGAAATAAGCAACAGAGGGCCCGGACAACAATTAGATATCCTCAGAAATTTATAACCATGAATTACCATTTTAGAATATCACTTCAGTAAAATATAACTGTGTTAACACAGAAAAGACTTTGCTGACCTTTCCTCTATTTAGATTGGCATAAATATCCTATTTAGCATTTTGATGGCTTTAGGATTAGTGCCAAAATAAACCCAAAATGTAATTGAATTAAATTTGAATTAAACTTACAATGCTGACATTTTGAATGGATATTTCAAGCACAGTTTAAAAGTTAGTTCAAAGTTTAGAAAAGCTATGGAAAAGATTAGGTAATAAATAAATAAAGAGGTTGAAATATTTTTTAAAAAATCTCTTTGTTTTGGACACCTTGGCATTTTCATCCCCCTAAAAAACATTCCTACAATGGAATCACTCTGCTTTTAAAATTTTAACCTTGTTTGCTTTCAAATGTTATCACATGGCATCTACTTTCAAGTCTTCTCTTGTAAGCTAACATAATTTTAGGGAAACTTTGAGTAATTTCTGCCATATAGGCTGTGGACTCTTCCCCACAGTTCTGTCCAACTGGTGATCAATATCAGGAATTCAGCTTTTACTTAATTCTGGTCTCTCTAGAATTTTTGCTCTTCTTAAAAATCTTTAGCTTTAGCTGTACCTTTAGGAATACTTCTTTTAATGAAAGTCCTCATAATGAAATGAATCTTCATTTCTACTCAGGCATGGGTTCAGTTGTGTTTTGAGTAGCAACAAGAATAGAGGCTTTACAATCTCCCAGAAAACCTGTTTCAGTGTCTGACAACCCCCACAGTAAGTTTTTTATGTGTAAATGGAATTTCTTGTGTTTTAGTTTGTGCTCACTGGCTGTTGTCCTGCTACTGGGCATCACTGAGAAGAGTCTAGGCTCTGTCTTCTTCATTTCCTCCCATCTAGTATGCATACAGATTGATAGGACTCTATTTGAGCCATCACTTCTACAGCTGGAAGCTGTGACTCTTCAGCCTGTCATCATGTGATGAGTACCTCAATTTGTAGCTCACTGTCATGGCTCCTAGCTGGACTCACTTCAGTGTGTCTCTTGTACTCGACCCCAGGTGTGTCTCACTTGTGATGGGCAGAGGGGAAGGATCTCATCTCCCCTAATCTGCTGATGACACTCTACTTAATGAAGCCCAGGACTGATTCCTTTTTTCTTCTCTTTTTTTCCCAGGGGGTGCACAGTAGGCTCCTGTTCACATTCCTGACCACCAGGTCATTCTCTGTCTAGGTCTCTGGTTGATCCCCAGCTTGTGCAAGTACATGGGACTATTCATGCCCAGATACAGGACTTTGCATTGCCCTTTATTGAACTTCATGAAATTCTTGCTAAATCTTTTCTTCAACCTGTTGAGGCACATCCACGTGGCATGTACTTGATATACCATGGCATACGGTATATCAACAACACCTCCCAGTTTTCTGTCATCTATAAAATTGCTGAGGGTGCACATTGTTGCAGATGTCCATTCATCTAATTTGTACTTCCTCAGTGTTTCTGTGAGAGACAGTCTTAAAAGCCTTGCTAAATTTGAGATAAACAATATCTCCTGCTCTCCATTAACCCACCAAATCATTCATCTCCTTTTAGAAGGCTATTAGGTTGGTCAAAAATTATTTCTCCTTTGTAAATCCATTCTGACTACTCCCAATCACCTTCTTGTCTGTCCTTCATATGTTTTGAAATTGTTTTCAGGATCATTTATTCCATCTGCTTCCCAGGGCTGGTTTCCTTCAACCCTGCTTTATCGTTTCAAAGTCTCCCCTCTCTGCATCACCTCATGTTCTTTGCTTGCCAACCTGGTCTTCACTTCCTCACTTGACTTTGGGTCATCATGTCTCTACTGCACTGTTCCTAGTCTGTCTTTACCAGGCTGCCGACATTTTGAGTGCCTTGTTAATATGAGGATTAGCTTCCTTTCCAAGAAGAGACTTCACAGTAAAAAAGGCATAAACACAAGGGAGTTTTATTCTTGTAACTGGCAATTGACATCAGCTGGGTAATATTTCTTGGAAATTTGTGAGACTCTCCCACAGGTCAATGGTCCTTTAGTACAAAAAAGAAATGAAAGAAAAAAATACTCTTTAAAAGCCAAACTAACAAGACTGCTTCCCACTGGGCTTGTGAATGCTTTGCTTGCTGTACCTTGTTAAATGTAAATTTAAAGTAAGTCAGTATCTGCTGAGAAACATGTAGTTTCACTGTCTAACTGGGTCATACCCAAACCTGAAACTAAGGACTTAACTTTTAAATAATGTAAAAATTGTGTTCAAGATCAATCTTTTTTTTTTAATAAACATACTTTTCTGCCCCCAATTTTCCCAGCATAGCACCACCACAGGACTTAGAAAGCATCAGAAAGACTGACTTCAATCTTTACAAAGAAGGGACGTGGCTTTTCTCTGATGATTGTACTTATCTCACCTAAATTTAGAGGCAAAACTCAGCTGAAGGTTAAGATACCTGCATTTTGACGTACGTACCCGTGTGTAGCTGTCTTTATTAGATTATAGGTGTCTACACTCTTTGCCAAAAAGAAACCGTAACAGTACTATTAGTGGATTTAGGAGATGATTCAGCCGACCAACAGCCTAATAAATTATTCAGTTTCCTCAGGCTGTGCAGTTACCTAAACTGCTCAGGGCTGCTTAACCAGAGGTACCAAATGCAGAGGTTGGCATTTATGGCACAACAAATACATGAGAGCTGCTTCCCGCAATGGCACTGTAAGATGGGACTGCCACATATGGGTATCCTGGGAATACAATAAGGTTAAGGAGAGAAGGTGGCTAATTTTCCTGCCAAAACTTCTGTAGGGTGAATACTTGCCAGAATACGGTTTCACTGATGATTTATTTTTTTTCTTATAGAATTTTTTTTTCTATTGGTACCACGAACCTGCAATGATGCAGCCCTGTTTTTCTGTCATATAGCAGAAATTGTTCTGAGAACTAACACTAATGAGAAACCTACAGCCTTCTCCACAACCCTGTAAACCTTCCGTTGCTGAACATGCATGAATGGATAAATGCAGGACCCAGCATTTCATTTTGTACTGGCAGCTTTCAAGCTCTATGAACCTTCATCCATTGGGAAGGTTGTTTATTATTATATAGTGTATATTATTATTATTAAGAAGGGCACATTCAGATATTTCCATTGCATAGGCACTGCAGTGTGAGAGTTATTGGATTTATTCTGAACAGTCCAAAACAAACCAAATTAGTTTTTGTCATATATGGTCTGCTTCAGCAATTCCTTATTGACATTCCCAAAAGGAATGATTGCTGAATTCACAGGCATAAGAAGACAATATATCTATTTGAGTATGGAAATTGCAATGGCTTTCCTTATGTAAAATCATGATCAAGCAAAATATTTGCATCTATTCAGCAATGTGAAATTTCAGATAACAGTAATTCTTACATTTGTCTGCTGCTTCACATCAGTTGTCTTAAGTACGCCTTGCCATCTAGTGTGTGTAGTCCTAATAATACCATTATTCTGTTAATGAAATTTAGGAAGAAATTATTTCATTTGCCACAGCTACAAATGGAGTTACTTTAAAACCAGGAGTTCCTGAAGAGCTGAATAAATAATAATATGAATGTGGAAGTAGAGCAACCATAATGTTTACCAGTGGGTATCTATGCCAGATGCTCCTAGTGCACCTTAGTTTTGGCTAAAAAGTATTTAAAAATCTTTTTTGAAGTACTAAAATTTAACTATATTTTTACAAGTATGTAAAATACTCAGGACACCCTCACATTATTTTGGCTTTTCATTTTTTGAGGTTTTCTTTCCTAAACTCCATCAGTCCATGGAATTTTTTCTTCATTTATGTTAATTGAGAATAACAGACTGAATACGTGAAGTGTCTGTCTTTTAGGTGAATTGATACAAGCAAAATGATTAGAGCGACACAGATGTCTTCAGCGATCTGTTCTGCACCAAACATGTAAGCCTCTACTGTTCACTGTTGTGGTTTGACACTGGCCCAACGCCAGGCACCCACGAAAGTCACTCATTCACCCTTCCCTACCACAGCTGAGCAAAAGGAGGGAAAAGGAAAGGATTAATGGAGGCTTCATGAGTGAGATAAGGAGAGCGGGAGAAATATTTCAAGGGCAAAACAGGCTCAACCTTGGTTGCTAAGTGAAATGTATTACTAACAGTTTCAGAGGAGGGTAATGAGAAGTAAAATAAGCCCTTAAAACACCTTCCCCCACCCCCCAGGCCCTCCCTCCTTCCTGCTGACAGCACAGGGAGGCAGGGCAGGGGGGTTTCGGTCAGTTCATCACCAGGATTTTCTTCTGCTACTCTGGGAGAAGAGTTCTTCCCTGTGAGGCCGTGGGGTCCCTCCCACGGGAGACAGTTCTCCATGAACTTCCCCAGCGTGGCTCCACTCTCACGAGCAGCAGCCAAACCGCACCTGCTGCAGCGTGAGTCCCTCCCACGGGCACACAGTCCTCCCAAAACTGCTGCGGCGTGGGTCTCTCCCCACAGGGTGCAGTCCTCCAAGGACAGGCTGCTCCAGCCTGGAAGCAGGGCCCTCTCTCTCCACCGGGTCACAGGCTCCTCCAGGCATCCTCCTGCTCTGGCGTGGGCACCTCCCCCAGGGACTGCGGGTGGATCTCTGCATTCCCCTGGACCCATGGGCTGCAGCGGCACAGCTGCTTCACCACGGTCTTCACCACGGCCTGCAGAGGAATCTCGGCTCCGGTGCCTGGAGCACCTCCTCCCCCTCCTTCTCCACTGACCTTGGTGTCACCATGTTGTTTTCCTTCACATGTTCTCACCTCGTCCTCTTCTCTGACTAGCAGCATAAACCCGTGACTTTGTTTGGATTTTCTTCTACAATACGTCATCACAGAGGCGTTACCAAACTCTCTCATTGGACCAGTTCTGGCCAGCAGCATGTCCATCTTCAGAGCCATCAGCCACTGGCTCTGCTAGACATGGTGGGAAGCTTCCAGCAGCTTCTCGCAGGAGCCACCTTTGCGGCCCCCCTGCTACCCAAAACCAGGCCATGCCAAACCAATACATTCACAGAGGCAGAACTGTTGAGCTTATCAGTCACCCACATACAGTGCTAAAACACAGTTTTCTTCAAAGCAAAAGGATGTATTTGATATATCAGCAGTTCTCAGCATGCCACTGTAACTTTTGACTCCTACTTGTGTGTTATATTTTACATTGCCCTTCCTGCCCAGTGAACTGCTCCAGACTGGTCAAAGGAAAAACAGACTTACTTTGAGTTGCTAAATATTAAATAAGAATAATTTAATTTTGTAATGTGGAATATTGCAGAGATTATGATTTCTGTCCTTCCTCCATTAAGGCAACTATAGGCTAGGGCTCCAGCAATGGATTTTAGATTCATTTGAAATGTAAAACCATTTCCAGATCCAAATTATGAAATTGTTATTATTATTATTACTTTTAACAAAAAAGTGGAAGTGCCTGACACATCAGCTTTGGCTGGGCCTCCACTTGGCCAATTTTCTAAGCTCCCTGGAGGTGTCCTGGGTTCTTTAGGATGTGTCAAATAGCAACAGTCTACTTCCTTAGAAGGACATTGTTTATTATTTCTCCCGTAGACACCTGAATTTTGCCTTCGCATGTAGTGGGTTTGAGTCTTTTGGACACCTTGGACTACAGGCACTTAATGCCAGTTGATTGCACTGGAGATTTAAAAATATAGGCTACTAAATGTCTTAGTCTTTTTCTCGGGGTAAATCTTCACCCGCACTGTTTATTTAAGGTATTAAAAGACTAGAGAAATATGGTTGTAAGAGCTTACACTCCATAGACATTTAGGTGAGATGACTGTCAGAGGTAGCATGGGCAATAAAGGTCTGTCAGAACTGCAGGAATTTGAGGTCAAGCAGTTTGTCATTGTCATCGGCAACCTGAGACAGCATGATGCTTTTGCAGTCTTCACATGGAGAATCCACCACAAAGCCACCCATCCTCTCAAACGAAAACACAGGTTAGAAGCATAATAATTTAGAAAAGGAAAAATTGGCTGTGTTGAAAGAAATGGGAAGTTGTTATCTGACACTGACCACGCAGCCGCCCGGAGGCTGTGCAGGCATCTCACTGCTCGAGGTGTCCCATGCGGCAGGGGCGAGAGCAGTTTCGCAGACGCTGCAGGCTCCTGCACGGAGCAGACTACAGGCTGCTGTTAAGGTAGCGTTGCAGCGGAGACAAAGGAGGAGGAGAAAGGGTCTCTCTGGCCGGTATTCCAATCCTTTATTCCCGGACAGGGGATCAGAAGTACAGAAGAGCAGGGCGCACAGAGAGCGGGAGACAACGGTCACAGCCCCTTTTATACGGGGGCGGGGAAAGGCGGTATAAGGTACAATAACCAATAAAACAAGGACAAGTATGCGACAATAACCAATAGAACAGTCTCAGGGGAGGGTTTGATTTGAAAAGTGCAATGGGGTATCAAATATAACAGAACTTTCCAGAACATATGCATAATCATAAGGGATTACATAACTTTGGGAGGGAGAGCATAAAGCTATGATAAAACAATATGCAAACTAAGGAACAGGGGGACCTTGGGAGAGTGGAACACACTCACCCTAACAGAGATGCTACACCTCGGTGCTAGGGTCTTCCTTGGACCACCACTCAGTGGTTTGAGTGGCTCTGGCCACATGCACTGCAACAGTTATCCTTCTATTTTCAAACAGCAGTGGGAAGGGGCTGGGGGATGTCTTCCTGGCAGCTGAAATCATGCAGGCATATTCTTCTCCATCTGGCAAGCTGAGCATGAAAATTCAGTTCCTGAAAAATGGAAAAATGGCAGCAGCTCAAAAAAATAAATTTCTTTCTTCCACAGACAGGT
Organism: Dryoscopus gambensis; assembly: GCA_013389985.1. NCBI lineage: Eukaryota > Metazoa > Chordata > Aves > Passeriformes > Malaconotidae > Dryoscopus > Dryoscopus gambensis. The sequence continues at coordinate 81,368 of WEIT01014710.1, forward strand.
GTTTCTGATGTGGCTGTAGCTACAGAAGATAACAAAAGAAATTCCCTTTCATGCAACCCCTTTTCAAGGAAAACAGTACATTTGGATGATTCAATATTCAATCTAGCAATATTTAATATGAAAGCAAAAGGAAAACATTTGTTTTTAAGTAGTTTTTTAGGAAACATATACTAAATATATAAGTTCTAAACTTATTTTATTGTATGACAAACAAAAGAAAAGCCCAAATTGGCAGAATATTAACCCTTTTTACAAAACCCAAGTCCGGTGAAAGATCTTTGCAATTTTTTGCATTTTATTTCAATGCAAGCTTCTGCTAACTTAGTGGTCTTGTAATTTTCTTACCAGTATATTTTGTAAGAAAATAATTAACCAATAGCTACATGTATCTTGCTCTGTTTTATTATACATTGTCCAGTGCTGTATATTCTGAGCTCAAGTCATGTGGTCTAACTGAATGCATTTCTAACTTCATTTTCATTTCAGGTTTTCAAACTCTGTTGTTTTGCTAAAATTCAGTATTCTTGTATCCATGGCAACAAGAAGACGTGCATACTCTGTCTTAAATATTATCTCACCAAAAAGTCAAGCGATTGAAATGGAAAGTACTTGGCATGTCAGAACTTCAGTGTATTTCAGATAGACAATTATGAACAAGAAATGAAATGTGTAGTGACTTTGCTGCTGGATGTACTGTAATTACATCTCTGCTTCACAGTGTGCTTTTATGGCTCAAGGTTCTTCAAAATGAAAAAGAGTGCTGCATCTTTATTTATTAAATGCTAATGCATTCCTAACAGATAGGCTTAACTCTACAAATGTTTAACAATTATGCAGAATGCACTAAAGTGCTCTCAGCCTAATCAGTTTGTTTTCATCTTTTTTATTTTAATTTTCACTGAAATTCAACAGCAAGAGATTGGTTTTAATAAAAATACAGGGATAGGAGTCAGCACACTTTATAAAGACTCCAACTCACTGCCAAGTTTTGTTGAGCTAGAACTGATGCCTTGTTGGGCCTACCTGGAAACAGAAGCTAGACAAAATTAAGAGAACAAAAGCAGGTATTTATTGAAGGGCCTTCAATAACATACACTATGGGCTAGGGCCACACCCAAAATGGATGACAAGTCATGGGTTTTTCACACTTTTATAAGTTTGGTCTATTTAGCAGGATTAATTCTTCAATTACAATTTCAGGTAATGATGTCATTACCAAGTTTATTCCCCCTTTCTAGAGGTTTAGTTTACGTATTTTGGGCCCTGGGATGACAAGGTCCTTGAGTCCAGGCCTAGAGAGGATTTGTTATGTCTAACCAGAGTGGGAGAACAGTAGCTAACAGGCTATAAGGAGTTTTAGAGTTACACACTAAAGCAGTACAGGATCTGAAAAATATAAAAGCTAAATCCTAAGGCATCAGAACAGTACAGACCAGTACAGCCAGTGAGAAGTTCTCCTTTGTGGGAGCCAGTGAAAGGGACAGACCCTGAGAGAGCTCCTGAGGTTAAAGTGATTAAAAAAGCCTCCCCCAGTATGCCCTGTTCTGTTATGGAAACGTATCCCAGTTCTGCTTCCCCAGTTGGCCTCCCCGCCGCCTTATACCTTATCGGCTCCTCCTTTAGAAGGTTGTCCCTTCTCCACTCTCCCACTGGACCTTGTTCCTCTCCACTCCCTCAGATTTTCCCATTGGCTCCCATACCCTAGTCCCACCCATGTACTGCCCCTACCCCTGATGCTTTCCCCGCCCCCCCCAATATTACCTGAAAATGTCCATTCCCCCAACGCCTTTGGTCCCTGGTGCCCTTCATGTATGGGGCTCAAATAAACTTGTGCTGTGGAATTCCACACAAGGACCCTTCCTGCCTCTTTGCCGTTGGCTTGTCGAGAAGCTCTCCGGAGCGTGCGTGTGTGTGTGAATGCAGTGGCTGCCGAGCGACTTTCTGTTGGAGTCGGTTCGGGAGGTCAGAGGACTCCATCAGAACACCCCTCAGATCCAAGACTCCTTCAACATGATCCTCCCATCCAAAATAAGTCCCTAAATTCAATTAAACAAAACCAGCTTTTGGAATAAATTCTGACATATAGCCAGTAATTTCAAACAAACTTAAGAATTCTCTTTATCAGTGTTGGCTTCCTGGGACTCTAAAATGTGCTTGAAAGATAGGTATGCAAAATAAACATATTAGAATAAAGGTTGGAATCCAGAGAACTAAAACTTTGAGAGAATCCCGTTTCATATCGGGTGCTAATATTCAGATACCTTCAAAAAGAGTTAGGACAATCACTTCGTCAACAAAGCTGAAAATCTCCACGAATGAAAATACCACTGTCATTTTTCTTTCTTATGCAGTGGCAATAGAACAGAGAATAAATCATCAGATGGGAATTACTTTTTAAAAAACTGATCAGAATTTTTTGATGTAAAACAAGCAGATTCTGAGATGAGCAAGAATTTAACTGAACACTGTAAGGAATTTTCTGTGTTGAATTTTTCATGGGAAATGCAGAAAAAGACCTGCAAAAATTAGAGTCTGTTGCATGTAATAAACACTGTTTTGAGAACATACAGTTCCTCAGCATTGTTTCCATCTGAATAAAAAATCTGCAGATTATGAGCAAATCTTTGATAGTTTTGTTTTCTGGTAATATATTAGAATAGAGGTACATCTTGGTTTCAGATGACTGTACTTAAAGCCAACAAATTAGTTTGGAGTTGCAATTCTGCTTTCCTTAGTGAATTTGAGAACCACCACTCCAGACTGACTTTTCTATATGTCAGAGTGAAAATAAACTAGCATCTTAAAAAAAAATTTCCTCCTCAGGTTGAAGAAATTTCAGGGTGGTATGAAGAAACTTGTATTGGAAACCCTTTATTTTGTGAGAATCTAAGTGAGGGAAACAGGAGAAGTTGACATTGCAATTTCTTTTTCATGTTTATAATCTGTCCTGAAATGACAGCTCTCAGAGAGAGACAAAGACATTTGGAGCAATTCATTGTTAATAAAATTTCTCTCTTAAGTGGTATCTTATTCCTCTTTTGCTTCTTTTTTTCTTTATTCTCATTTATATTTTACTCTTCTATGTCTTCTCTTTGAGTCTTCATGGGGGTTTATCGTGAACTCGTGTACAGCACAAACTGGGTGCCAAGCTGAGGTCAACATTTCCAAATGCTGTCTTGTGAGGAATCTGACAGGCAGGGCCCAGGCGCTGCGGAAGATCTCGCGATGTTACGGCAAGGGATAGAGCCCCTCAGCTCCTCTCCTCTCTAGATATGTTATCTCCTAAGACATACCAGCCCTCTTCCTGGAATGTAACCCCTCCTGGTCCCAGTAGTTTTCCACTACCCCCTACTAACCTGAAGAAGACCAGTACACCCACCCTGTGACGTAGTGAGACCCTCTCTATATATGTGTACCCCTCGAACTGATTAAGGTCTTTGATCGTCCATCGTATCGATGTCTGCGTGTCTCAGAACCGAGCCGTTCGGAAGGAAGTCGAGCGACCGTGCTGTTTCCTCCACCCCAGGCCACCCCTGTCTTTAAAAGACAACACTGTCTGCAATACTTTTTTCAATTAAATTTTCTCTTAATTTTCTCTTCCTCCAGATCAGTTCTTTCATAGGTACTCACTGCTCACAATTTCCCCTAACATGTTTTAAAATTGCTACGGACTCAAGTCTTAAAAAAATCCTAACTCAAAGGTGTCTTGAGTTTGGATTGACACATAAAAACCCCAAACCCAGCAACCTGACATTGAGCTTTTTTTTCTGGTTGAAGTGACCCTCTTGAGACCTGGTACCCAATAAGTAATTTGCCCCTTATATTGCTTGTTTGAATCTTGGTTCTGAATGAAGGACATTCAACATTTCGTTCCCTACCTTTAAATATTGTTATCCCGCTAGAAGCTTAGGCTGAAGAGAAACTTATTCCATCTCTTGTTTAATCCTTTCTTTAACATTTTTAACATCTTTAACGTTTGAAACATCACCACAGTCATTTTAATTGCCCCTTGGCCTAAAGTTCCCGTACTCCCTATGTCTTCCAGCTTAATTGCTAACTCAAATTTTTGATGTAATCAAAAATTTCTAAAATACAAAATTCCTTTGCCTTTAAGACCTTGATAACATGGCTTGAAGGTAAGATGCCGCTTCTAAACATCTTTTCCAGTCTCTGAGACATAGTCTTTTCAAAAGATAAGGCTGTGGCTTCACACATTTTTGAGTGATGATCTGTTCTAGTGCTGCTCTGAAGAAGGCTGACATCTGGAAAAAAAGATATTATACTCAGTTAGATGCTGCAAGTGATGGAAAGTACAAAAAATTTTTTAAAAGGGTGGGTAGGAGGACAGCCACACTGATTTCCAGATTTCACTCCTGCAGAAATTCTTTAATATTTCAAGGAGCTTTCTGCTTACAAATATTTTCCCATATTTCTTCTCTGCTTTATCATTAATGCTTATCAAAAATCTTTCAGCTTAATGAGGGTTGTGGGAGCTAGAGTTATCAAGTTAACTTAAATGCAGGGACAAATAAGAGAAACAAAATAATGATGGGTCTGAAGCACTCAAAACTGCTCCCTTGTGAATGAACAGCAGGACCAGCAGGAAAGCAGGATGCACACAGTGGGTTTGGACACTTGGGAAGATTCCTGCTCCCTCGGCTTCATTTTGTATTTTACTCTGGTGATCTGATAAAGATCCATACACAGCTTGAAGTGTCAGAGTAAGGTTTTGCCTTACCCAGATAGACATTATCTAAATAACCAGGGATAGAGATCTGAACTACAGATACACCTGCTCCTAATATAAACTTTATCCATACTTCCATCCCCGGTGCAAAAAGGGCAGGTATAGGCTAATATATTGAGAGACAGTATAGTTGCATAATAACTATTAGACTTTCTAGTTTGCATTGGGATATTTATGCATTGGCTGTTTTGTTTCCTCATTTGATTCCCAAACACCTCTAGAATAATATATTTGTTAGCAAGAAAGCCATTGGAAATCTATATTGCATTATACATATCTGCAATATTTTGATTCTCATGCACATTCTGTGCATTCAGTTGTGAGTAATTAGTTAAAAAAAAAACCCAAACAACTTTCTCAGTTCTCCATACCTGGTAGAAAGGGTCTCTGAAGTCAGTAAAGAGGGTCAGACGCCTCCTTTGGATCTGTAGAGATGACTGGAGACAATTTAGGCACTTTTCTTCGAATGAGCTAAATTGTTCCCTCAAAGATGATGATTCTGAGACTGGATGGTTAACTTCAGATTGTCTCTTACCAGTGTGTTCGAAAAATTGTGATAATCTGAAAAAATCTGAAGTTTTAACAGACTTCCGAAGTGTTTACTGTGCAGGGAAGTAGCTCACATGGAGGTCTGACCTCTGATCTGTGTGCTGTTCAACATATTTATGAATATTAGCAATGAGGTGAAAAATTTGCTTATGAGACTCAATTAATTGGGATAAAAAAACCTGATTGTTAATGGTGGAAAACTGCAAATGTTTGCAATATTGATTCAGTGGGCAACAGATTGTTGACAAAACTCAAATGTAATAAGTCACAAAGGAAAAATAAAAGCACTTTTTTGGTTTTTTTTTATTTACAGGAATGAGTTCTGAGTTAACTCTAATGCCCAGAGATGAGATTTTTGAGTCAGAAATCATCATTGTATAAAAGAATCATCTCAATACTCAGCAACAGTCAAAAATCAAATGAAACCATGCGTTAATAGGAAAGGTTTAGACAGCATGTCAGAAAGTGTCCCAGCAGTGGTTTATAACTCCATGGTGTGCCTACATTTGGAGGCAGGTATGATCCCTACTTCTGAGAGGAAGTACAACCCAACTGGAATGATGGCGTGCAGCATCAAAAGTGAGGACAGGTCTTATACCCCAATCTAGCACTAAGTGGACTAGGACATTTCAGCTAGAATGAGATAGCTGAGAAAGAATTTGATACCCAAAACAAGGAGAAAGAAAAACTTCTCACAGACATGCTTACATTGCAAGACTTCTCTTTGATGTGCAGAGGTTTAAAGCTTAATATAGGTGCAAACCATGTTTTTGCATCATGGAGGGAAAAGACACGAGAGGGCATTAAATAAAAATACAATAGCTGAGGATTGGGCAGCTCTTGAGGCACAGTCTGCTGCATGATGAGAGAATGTACGAGGAAGTCTCATGTGGTGCTTTCTTGGTTGTAATCCTCCTCAGCATCTGCTGCTTGTCAAGTGCCAGGAACAAGATACTTTTCTAGATGTTCTGTTATTTCTATTATTTTGGCTACTACTGTATCATTTCCTGCACAATCCTTTCCCTACTATGACTGTCTAGAGTGTATATTCAGTCTTGAAAGTTTACATAATTTCATGAAATATTACTTCTGAGATTTAAAGGAATAAAGATTTTTTTTTTAGCTGAAAAATCCATTCTCTTCCCATTTTATTTCTCTTCTTGCTGTTTCACATTTATGTGTTTTACAGAATACTCAGCTTAGAGGATAAAACTTTGCTACTTAATTGTTTGAGATGAAGTTAGTGAAGAACTATGGACTGATGTTTGACTTTCCAAAGCTCTCCACAAGCTGTACTTGTGCAGGATTCTGTAAATTAGTAGGTTTATCTGACTTCAGAAAATTGACTACTGTTTTAATTTTTTAAATTAAAATTGGAATATCAGCTCATGTTGCAAATATTGTTGAAGACACTAAAGAAAGAGAAAAAATGTTGCATATTTCATAGATGTACATTATTTCTTTTAGTATTTTGCCTGTTACAATATTTTCTTTGTCCATCTTTTAACAGTTTATATACAATTTGCTATTCAATGTCTTCTGTCATTGGCCCAATACTACTTTGGTGCAATTTTAGCATTTCCCACATTTTTTGTCTTTATGGTGAATTAGAATCACTGAATATAGAGTTTTTTGTTTTACCTTGCCATCAAGATCATGCATCTATTCAAATATCCCACATTAAAGCATTTTTTCCTCTGAATACTTTAGAAGTACACCCAGGAAATAAATAATTTCTTTATTATATAGAACAAACAACATATTTTTTGCCTCCTTTGAACAGTGCAATACACTTTTCATGTGTTCACTTGAGTTTTTCCTATTCACTTATTTAATAAATAAATTTTAGTAATAATTAGGGTCAATATCAAGTGAGGTGTAGAGTTATGTAATACAGTCACTTATAAGTTTTATTTCTCAAACTTATAGCAAACTGACATGGATGAAACAATAGGAGTTGGGTGATACGGTACCGAACGTTCTTTCAATTTTCACCTCATAGTATAATTTTAAATTCAGTTTCAAATTTAATTTCCACTTGATTTCAAGTGAACTAAATCTTTAATGCTCTAACTCTCATTATCTGTCAATCCTGCTTAATCATCATCCTTTATTGTGGAAAATAAATTAACTCCACAAATAATCCCTCAAGATGTCTTGTTTCTAAAGGAATCCTCTCTGCTTCTCCATGTATTATTCCCCCATCTGTTCGTTCACCCTTTTGCACAATAATAAATCATATTTGCAGGAAACAAGTGTAATCCTTCAGTGTGAAATATGTAAAAGAAGCTACACTGACAAATCCCTCCTGAAGGGTACCGTGTCCTATTTGGAAGTGGTGTCAGGGTTTGTGGGAATAAACTAAGGAATTTTATTGCAATAACTTATATTGGGGAGTGCATAGGCAAAAAAAAGTCAATAAAAGCCTTCCTTAAAATTGTTCATATCCTCTCCTTTCTGGCTCATTGCACTAGCTACTAGGTTGTGTCCACTGTTTCTTATTTGCTTTTCTTTTGCATTCGCGGTTGCAGAGTCCCTTGGGCTTAGAGAGAAGGATGAAGAATAGCTTTCCTGTCCCTTCCACCTTTGTAGAACAGGCTTTGAAGAATAGGTGAATAGGGATTTGAATTTCTTTTGATTGCAGATATATTTGATCCATAGCAGGTGAGTGCAGTTGGCCTTCAGCTCTTTCACAGGATCTTCTGCTGCTCCCTATCTGTGCACGCATGTGCTTTTTGAAGAGGACGTGACATTGAAGCCCCAGTGGAAGGAGGCAAAATGGTATGGGGCCATTTTTTTCTCTCTTCAAAGGGAGGAAGTGACGTGACACATTGCTATATATCTCATTGTCAGGCTTTAAGCACTGCTTTTAAAGTCAGAGATTATCAGTCTGAAACCAAAGTCTCTCCAAGGACTGTGCAGGAAACTTAGTTGGTTGATTGCAGAAAGCGGTCTGACCCTCTCCCCTAATCTCTGTGCTTGCCACACTCACATCATGGTGATGGAATATGACACTAATTTTATTGAAGTGTCCTATAGCCAAAAGAATCACACTATTTAGTGGGCAGTTGAGCATCTGCGAAAAGTGAAAAATAGTTGTGTTGAGAGGTATCTTAAATTAACTGCTCTTCTAACGCCTCCCCTAGGTGCAAAATTGTGTCTCATACTCCAGCACATTCCTCTGCTGAATGTCACTGAATCCTCAACTGGATTGCAAGCTTAAAAGGACTCTAGAGGCTCCATTTGATGTATGTAAACAGAAATAATTGCTTAATTGAATTACTTCATCCTGGTATCTTGTTTTTAATATTTAGCTCTTAGAGTACAAGTTAGTTGGAACAAATGCATGGGCTTGTGTTTTTCTTTTTTTCCAAAGCAATGGAAAAGATTACATTCTCAGGAAAGAAACAATCAATCATCTTTTACCATAGTGCTATTTTAATATGAGTCAGCATATTGCATAAATTGACAAAACAGAGACTTTCATTATTTACGTTTGTAAATCATTTACATTTAGACAGTACAACAGACTGGTGCGATTTCCACACTGTGATATAACAACTTCACATCATTTGGGGGCAAGAACTACTTTACATGCTGTGCCATCACAAAACTCGTTACAGTGGTTCATTCGAGGGCATTTATATGAATAATATGAACTTCAAAACTGCTATGTGTCTTCAGTGGATTCTTTCTGTCAAAACCAATTATCTGATCCATTTAGATCTATTTACTAATGTTTTTAATATCCCTAGATACATTATTTATTGACAATTAACACCTCTAAACTGTACTCTCAAGAGAGTGTTAGAAATATTTTCTCCATATATACGGAGAGAAATGTGTTGGGATTTAAAAGAAACGTCAAGAAAATTGCAGTCAAGTGAAAATGACTCTTACTGCATTGCAGATCCTAAGCAAGTACTTCATGAAAAACAGCAGACTGCAATGAGCAGCACAGAGTCAGGCAGCATCCAAACATTAACCAGCACTCTGTTAAATTGGATTTCATAAATGATCTCTGCCTGCTATGTTTTGTGTTCTTTACATACAGGCCACTATACATCTTTATCTGTTTTGGGACTGCAGTGTGCAAATATACAAAGAAGATCATCCAAGGTAACCTGTTGCAGTGTGGTAGCTGAGGGGTGCCGCGACCCTCCAAATACATCTCCATGGGGGCTGGAGCCGCTCTGGCAGAGCCACTGCGCTTCTGGCTGACGAGCTCGGATGCACCAACAGTCCCCGCTCTGCCCCGCTCGTCGAGCCTCCATTTCTGGGTGGCTCCCCGGAGGAAGCAGCTCAGGAGGGGTCAGACTCTCACAGGGGTGAAGCAGGCAGCATCAGCTTCAGTCAGAGAAGCAGCAGGCACGCACACACACGCTGCAGGCAACAAAAGAGCCAAGGAAGGATCTTTAGCTTGGTATTCCAAGAAGAGGTTTTACTTCCCTGTAACACCTCATCATGAAGGGAGCCAGAGGCCAAAGATGAAATGGGGGAAGGGTTTTGGGTTTATATAAGGGTTTCACAGGATATCAGGCTGCAAGGCAGGACAGAGATGGGACCAGGGCAAAGGGACCAATAAGGAGGGACTGGGTTACAAGGGCAAATGGGAAAACAGGGAAGGGATGAAGGGACAGGGAGAACAACAAATCAATCAAAGGAACAGAACTGGGAGCAAACTGTGTCTTAGGAGAAGCCTGTCTCTCAAGTCTGGGGGAGAATTCCCTGTCACAGCCCCCAGTGGGCTGGGTGACCCCAACAGTAACCCACTAGATGCATGGCATAATAACTGAGGTAAATTAAATGAGGAATGCAACAGGGAGAGACGCTGGTGCTTGAAGGAAATGTATTCAGTTTCTCAAACTGTAAAGAGTAGTATGTCCAAATGATGCTATCAACAAGGAAAAAAATTTGTAATATTTCAAAGAAAAATATGAGAATGGATGTTTCGTTCTTATTGTACAGGATAGACAGAACGATATGTCTGGGATGTTTCACTGGAATTAGCTGGGCTTCCATCTGTGTGAGCTATTATTTAATTACAAAAATCATCCTCGTGCGCCAAACTTATCTGAAATTCTGGTACCCTATTTTATAGAGATAGAAAATTTTCTATTTCATTCACATTTCAGATAGAAATTTTACATATGCATCCTCAGAATGCTGTTATTGTTTGGTTCTGGAGGTTTATTGTAACATTACCAGTGACAAGTAATGTTTTCAAAGTTACAGTAACAAACCAATATCTAATTGTGAGTGGATGTTTTTTCTTCTAGGTGCTTTCAAAACTGTCCTTCACTCATTGCAGTGGGCTGTATTCAATGCAGGAATTTCCCTCAGGTGCTGGCACTTGAAAGTTCCTATCCCTTGTTCTCCTTAGCAATCAAGCCCTCCTGGAGCTCAGAGCAGCAAGTGGGGAGTTCTGTTCTTGCTCCACCTTCAGCAAATGTTAGCTCTGTGTATTATTTATTCTGAGCACCTTTAGATAAGTCAGGTAAGGACTCTTCCTGTGTGAGGACAATATATGTGGAATAGAACACACATTTAGTGGAGACTAAATGTTTTGATAGCTGGAGAGAGCAAACTAAATCTGATAATAGTGTAAAAACATATCATAGGCCTGTAGCAGGTCAATAGTGAGAGTTTCTAGTTTATCATTACCTGAGTTGCTGTAGGATAGGTTCCTGTCCTCCCACTACCTTCATAAGGCAGGCACATCCTGTCGGTTTTAGGTCACGCCCCATAAACTGCTCCAGATAGCCTAGGTCACCCTGAAAAACAAGGACTGCAAAGCTTGAGCTGCAAACCCATTTATGGTGTTACTCTTGTGTCTGGAAATGTCTGTGAATATTATAGAAGGGGAGTTTTTTTACAGTGGAAAGTCTAAGCAGAAAAAGCAGAACATGAGAGTCAGGGTTTTCCATTTTTCCAGAGTAAAGGTCAGATGATGAAGTTTCATCCCTCTAATTGAAATGTCAGAGGTACAAGATGCCTCACAGAAATGACATATCATATCTAGGAAAGTGAATTAAGTCTCATTTTTTGGATAACCATTGAACAATTTGGACAAGGCAAAGTGTCACGAGCTGGCAGGTGCGACAGGAAATTAAGTAGCCAGAGGGATTGTTTTCCAATACAGTTTTTCTCTGTGAACTATAGAAATTCATTTGTTTGATTAAACAAAAGACAGATACAACTCACCAGAGCTTCACAGCTATAATTGCCTTTGCTCTGGTATGTTTGAGAGCTTCACCAAAGACAAACTGAAAGCAACCAGTGAAAACAATCTCCATGGCTTTGCAAATCTGCCAAAAGAAAACATGCTCAATGAGCACCCATACATCTTTCTGCTCCACTGGGAGAAACTGAACCATTTTACAGCAAGGGACATTGATTCCACACAAATCTAGTACTTGCTGAGGAAGTGTGAAAATAAATTGAAATAGTGCTTTAGATCTTGGCATTCTCAGGGATTAAAGAGAAACATCCATAATAATAGCACTTTGGGATACTGTTGAACCAAGGAAAAGCATAAATGGCTTGTTGGGAGATTGCTACTCATACAGGATGAGTGTTTTGCTTACACTTTGGAAGGTCTCTTCTTGAAAGTGCTGAGTCTGTGCAAGAGAGCATTTATGCTAGCTCTGCCCGTTCAAAACTGACTGATGCTGTACTATCAGCAGCAGTTTCCTACAGAAAACTATCTTTGATACAATTTGATACATTTGTATAGACCTGCCAATCAAACCCTAACGAAAGAAAATTCCTTCTGTCACGATATATAGGGAATTTACAGCTGCTAAAGGCCAGGTACATTTCAGAAACATTTATATAGATAGTCCAAGTCCCAAATGCACCTTCACATGTCCATGAGTTCATGATCATCCCCTACAGTAGTAGCTATCAACCTGATTCAAACATGGTAATTAATGTTTCTAACTAGAGGTCTATATCTGAAAAAGTCATCTGTTTTCTCCTGATAATCGATGCACAAACCTTTTACTTACCTGCAAAGAGATAGCTATGCATTAAGAGGTGTTTATTGATGCCCATAACAAGTTTCAAACTCATAATAGTTTGTGGTTACCTATAGCTACAGTGAGCTGCAGTGTAAATGTATGGCACAAGTGAGTAGCTTTTAAAGCACAGCATAAATTGATCTCTTCTAGTCCTATCCAAGCTGGCAAGTTGGAGTCACTCAGAGTACACAAAAAGATTGTCTGGGCTTGTGTTAAAGTACCAATCTGAGAGTCTGAGGGTTTCCTCTGTTGCTGCTTCAGAATTTGCCTATTCCCAGTAAACCTCTGTATTGGGCTTACAGAACAAGGCTTTGGGAGCACAGGCAGGGGCTGCACAAAAGGCCCTTCTGAGGAGACACCAGGGCTGCCCCTATGTCAGACAGAGTCAGTTCCAGCTGGATCCTCCCATGGCGGGGGGCACACTGGAGCACTGGAGTATCCATACTTCAACCCATGGAGGACCCAACACTGGAGAAAGTGAAAATCCCCTGAGGGAAGCTGCAGCTCCTGGCAGAGCTCTGGCCTGTGGATAGGAGCCTACACAGGAACAGGTTTTCTGGCAGAACCTGTGGCCCTTTGGGAACCCATAGTGGAGCAGCCTCTTCCTGATGCAGTGTACCCCATGGAAAGGATCCATGCTGGAGCAGTTCTTGAAGAAGTGAAGCCCATGGGAAGCACCCTCATTGGAGGAGTTTGCAAAGGACTGGCAGTCGTGGAGGGCACCCACTGATGGAGTGGAGGGAAAGTGTGAGGAGGAAGGAGCAGCAGACATGAAGTGTTAGACTGACCACAACACCTATTCCCTAGCCGTCTGAGCTTTAGAGGGAAAGAGGCAGAAGCATTAGGAGGGAAGTTGAGTCTGGGAAGGAGGGATTGTGGGGAGAAGGTTTTTAGTTTAATTTTAGTCATTCATTTTAGTCAAAATGTCTAGAATGCAGGTGGGATGTCTAATGTAGATAGTGACTATTGTTTATAGTTATCATGGGTCTTTACACAGGATGCTTATTTGTAGGGCAAAAAATGAAGAAATAAAGTATAGAAAGGTCACTGCAGTAGCAGATCTGGGAGTGAGACCTGAATGTCCTCACTTCCGTGGTTTTATCTTCTTTGAAAATATGTTTATACATAGTGAAAAAAATTAATGCTAATAAAAAATTACAGAGAAGATTATTCATCAATATTGTAAAGAGGGCACCTTTAGTCTAAAATGTTGCAATACTGGATTATATTTGCCTGATTAAAATAAACTTTACACTAAACCTGTCAGGCAGGAATAGGGTCCAGACATGAACAGGAAAAACACAGAGATATGGCAGGAATTTTGGATTCCTTGTTGACAGACCCTAGTTCATTCACCCTCATCAAAAATAATGGGAGAAACCCGAAAGAAGTGATGAATTATTTCATCATAAAGCTCTTGCAGGAGGAGCCTGCCTGTGCTTAGTACAGCTCTCACCTCTCATACACCATGAGCTTTCTGCAGTGCAGGTCCGGAGAGAGCTCTCAGCAGTGCTGCATGCCATTACACACATCAGAAAACTAAATGAAGCTGAGCTCAAAGTGGAGGCAACAGATTCAGGATATTCAGATGGGAAACATATATTTTTATTTATTTTTCTTGATCTATTTCAGAAGAGAACTTTTAGCTGCTTAACTTAGGTGCTTAATATACCATTAGAGCCAGCAGAAAGCTCCAGGAGGGAAAAGAAGGCCCTGGTGTGGACTTACAAGACACATTTTGAACTGAAAGTAATGGTAGTTTTCCTTCCTGCAGATCTAGAAGTCTAGAAAACAGCCAGATAATAACATGTTAGACTGAATTAGATGCTTTGCAGTCCTCACTAACCATAACTACAATCTCTATAAGGTTTAATGTGTATTTAGCATCTCCCAGTATCAAATAATGCCCTTAAATCAGCATTTTTCTTGTTTTAAGTGATATACATTAAAAATAAATTTGAGGATCATCGTTTTTTCTCTAAGGAGATGACTACATTTGGCCAGGAAATGGAAATTTTTGAATTTAGAACATTTTACAATTTGCCACAATAGAAAACTTACAGTAATTCATAGAGGGATTTAGTTAAGAATAAATTCCCTGATTTTACAGTAATTTCCATTTCTTTCTTATTAAGGCCAGAAAATAATTCCAGTTAAAAAATAACACCTGCAAGAATAGACCTAAAGTTATGACAGTAATGTGTCTGCTTAAAACTTTTGTCCAAAAGTGAAGTGGATCAAGACATGCAATGCTGGAGGAAATGATGATGTTTTTGAGATATCAAAGCTTTAAAGAAGCACAATGTCAGTTACCTGTAAAAATGACCCCTTTGTTTTACCTTTGAAGATAAGCTCTTAATAATTGCACAACAAGAATTTGACATAGGAGGTAACCTAAAGAAAATACCTTTGTGCCCTTAAAGAGTCCTTTACATAAATGTCATTATAAACTGGAGAACAGACATAAACATTCAGAGAAACAGCACATTGCTCATGCTCCTTTACATTAAAGACTTCCTTTGATCTGTGTCTAAGCTTTGATAGCTTCCCCACAGAACAAATCATTGTATAACATGCACAGCATTCAAAATTAATAAATTAGTGTGGAAGATAAGCCACTGGCATCAAACATGTCTAGAGCTTTGATGCTGGATTTGTGTTGCTAAGGCCCTTGCTGGAATTTTGCCAATTGCTTTCTTTTCCTTTTTCCTTCACTCTCTTTCTGTCTTTTTTCACTCTCTCTC
>WEIT01014710.1:96434-118926 GCA_013389985.1 Dryoscopus gambensis
TTTTTTTATTTTAACAGAACATGCTATTTTTCCATGGAGAGAAACAACTTCATCCTCTGAATCTTAAATGCTGGAAATTTTGGAGAGGCTTGAATCTCAAATTGAGATCTAAGATGTTGTGCTTTGCTCCCTTCTGCTTCTCTGTCTGATGTACTGGGTAGCTGATGAACTGAGAGGCATGATCAGAGATCTGCTTTTCAGACCTACCTCAAAGTTGAAGAGGATGGAATGTGTGTCCACTTTACATCCTTTAGATCTCAGATTCATCTACACCACGGATCTTCTCTTTCCAAAAACCACTGGGCTAATTCTGTGCATAAAGACAGATTTTGACTGTGGACATTTGAAATTCCTGTTCATGTTCATGACAACTAATCTAAATTCCATGAATATTTGCAGGGAGTAAACAAGGTTACAAGGAATACCACAGAAATTTACACCTAATGGAAATGAAGAGGGAATCTTCAGTGCCGTGTTTGCCTTTCAGTGATTTTCTTATTTTAATCCAAAGACCAATGCTGTGGAAATGTTTGTCTTGAAATTCTGTCCTTGTAGATTAAGCTTACCTTGTAGTACCAAAATTTTTATAACACATAATTATTCACATGCATTAGTATTAACAGTTTTAATTCATAAAAATTAATGAAGGTATTCTATCCCTATAATTTCTCCTGTTTTTTCATGATGATAGATGCCTCAAGATTGCACTGAAAGATCCTCTTGTTCTACATCACTTTAGATATGGTTTTTCTCACCTAACTTGAATCATTTAACTCCAACTGACCAATGAGAATCCTCTAAGAACGACAGCAGGATGTGGGACATTTTCTTTGAAAATGGGTGTCAAAATAAGTAGAAGAAGTTACTGTGTAGAGGCTTAGTTGCCCACTTGTGCAAGGTGAGATAGCCTGGGATTTACAAAGCACCCACATGTGACTACAGTATCTGGAAATATTTCCCCGAGTCAGTCCAATCATGATCCCCCAAATGATATTAGATATCAATATTTAAGTAACTGAACAGAGTCCTATTTCTACATCTCTTCACACTGACTATCTTCCACACCCTCAGTCTCAAAACAAGGGACTATACAATTTTCAACACTTTTCTTCATCTTAAGAAAACATCAAAATTAATCTCTGCATGCTTTAAAGAACAAGTGCTGTTTCACGAGTGGTACTTACCTGCTACACATCACAGAACCATCAGATGTAGTCACGGGTAATATTCTTGTCTTCTATACAGTCAAAATAACTATTATTTTTTATAAGCTTCATTCTTTTGACTATAAGAATTAGTATTTTAGTATATACTATAGCTGTAATAATGACTGTGAGGAAAGTCTGATTCTCATCCCACATGTTCCACCAAATTATTAACTTCCTAAATAGCATAGCTTTGAACTTCACTACTGACCTCTTTCTGAACTCTTTGCTCACCCAAGTGGCACAGAGTTCTTGTTGCAGGACAGCTTTGTCTTCTGAGCAAATGGCAAAATTCACTTCAAGTCAATAAAAATGAACATCCTTTCGCAGTAATATGATAAGTAGGGGAAAATTATTTGTCAGCTGAGCTGTAGGTGTGATTTTTCTGCTTAGCTGTTCTAGATAGTTACTTAGTAATAAAAAAAAATGTTGAACATATTTTTAAATAAATTATAAACCAGTTGGGGAAAAATACATGCATAACATAAAAAGGGATATATAAAAACTATACTTGAATTGAACAGCAAAGGAGCTGGTTTAACATGTTTGAAGCTTATGATTTTTGTGGAGTCATTTAATGGTGTATTTTATCCCTTTAGATGTATTTGCATGATGCAGGTCAACTACAAGTTAGCATTCACTAACACTGACTAGCACTGATGGGCTAATAAGGCACTGAAAACTTCCACACTGGCATTGAAAACTGCATGACCAGACTATCTCAGGGAGGTTTTTTGCATGACCAAAGGTGCAGTGCTTGTATAAATTGATTAACATTACAAATTTCATAAGCCAAAATTTAGCGGTCATTAATATTTTCTACCATGACTGAATATTCTATTTATGATTTAAACAACTATCTTGAATATCACTAAAATAAGAGGTTTTTGAAAGGAAATCTTTGTGTCTTAATTAAGATGAGAGATTTCCTCTAACATGAGAGACAGCCATGATATCACTAGGACAGAACCTCAGAAGAGCTGAATTTGTGCTATGCAGTCCGCTGCAAGAATGGATAATTAAAATCAGGTGTCTTTTAAGCTGTCAACCTAAGTTTTTTCTGTAGTTTATGGAAGAGAGAGACATCTTCAGTGCATAACTCATCCTCCAGAGAAGTCTGTCATCAGATGGCAAGAATTGTCTCTCAGGAGGTTTTGTCTGTACATTGAGTCAGAACAGTTAATTGTCTGGTGATTAGTGGGAGGACACTTTTCCATACTGAAAATTGCTGGATGTCACTGGAGTGTTGTGCTGCCAACAAGACAGGGCCATGGTCTAAGACAAGGTAGCAAAAATTCAGTGGTGCCTGGGTAAGATCTGGAGACTTTTGTCTGACTTCTGATTAAGACTAATGCAGTAGTTGCCATGCAAAAACCTTTATCAGCCCAGAGGTATCTCAAGTCTACTGTTGACAAAAGTTGTGTTACTGAAAATATCAGGGGAAGAATGAAACTAAAATTTGACTTTTGAAGATGACTGTTTTGCATTATCCCATGAAACAATTTCTCAAATGTTAATAGGATTAAATATTCTGGATTCCTCCCTTTGAAAATTTTTTGGTCAAGATCTGGTAAACAGTTACCTTTAGAAAAGATTGTCTCATCTTCATGAAGTTTCATAAAATAACCCCCATTAAACTTCATCTGTTGTTCTTTTATTTTCAAGATATTCAATGCAGTTTAATTATTTTTCTTTATTTCCACTTAGGCTATTATAACATGAAAAATGACATCTCAAAATGTGGAAGAAGAATTCAAATAATGAAATTTAATTGCTGCCCTTTTCAATATCACTTTTGCTGCAATTTTTAAATCTAATTTTGTAAATAACTTTTGCTTATTTGAAATGATAATTTTCAGGCATTTTCTCTCTGTTGAAAATGTTGATGACTCTCCTGTCATTTTTGGACACCTACATGGCCTAGAAAATTGTAGAAGAACATTTTAAAATGGACTGATGGTGCAAGGAACAGCAGAAAAGCAAAATATTGCAATCATTGCTTTATATAACAGCTTTAGTTAAGGTAATTATGAGATAACCATTAAGGAATAAATTAAGTGCTGAAATGAATGTTAAGGTAAGTGACAGAATGTAAGTTAGCCAATGATAGAGCTGGTTAAATAGTACCCAGTGAATAATAGATATGACTTGAACTCTCTTGAATGCATAATGCAGAGACTATTCTATTGAATTATTTATCCTGTCAGAAAGCAGGTACATGTGCCAAATTTGCAGCAGTTCTCTGAAAGGATTCAGACTCCTGGGGTATGAGGTGATTTCTCACTGGAAACCAGAGAAAACAGCCTATCCAGAAGTTGATGTGCTGATGTGATTTAGGAAGGAAAGTCTCATATAAGCGCTGTTGGCGGTAAAATCTGAGGTTAATGACCTAAGAGGTAATAGAATGTCAAGTGTCCTCCCATCCATTTGAGTGTGCACTTGGGCTAGGGGCCACATAACCAACCTAGTGCTGCCTTCAAGTCTCAGAGGACAGGCTTCAGCAGGAAGATATGTTTCAATATTGAAGCATTAAAAACATATAAAACCTTGACTTCCTTCTATTATGTGAACAAAGACATATGACAGTCTTTAAAAATATTCAAACTTATAATTAGCTTGAAATTTTAGATAAATATGTTCCTGTTTAGATCACTTCAAATTCTGATGAAATTTGGATGCCTAAATCCCTTAACATTTACAGAAATCTTTTCTTTCCCAAATTAGCATTAGAGTCTATTAGGTATCTGAAAAATGGCATGATCCTTCATAATCCCAGTTCCAGGGTGATTTCATTAGGCACTGCTGAATGTTTGGTTGCTATTGCAGATGTCTGAAAGCTAATGAGATCTGGGGTCTACAAATTCCATTCAGAAACTCCCCCTGCTGTACAGTTTTGGCTTTCTATCACAAACCCCTCCTACACAGGAAAATCTAGAAAGATTATTAATCATCATCAGAATAATTACTTTGATATACTAAGACTGTAAGATAGAGCAATATCTATGTAAACTGCTTCAAGGTTTGGTCTATCAAGCTAAGCCCAAATCTGGGTCAGCAACTAAAAGGCCAAAAGCTCTGCCACAGTGGCATGGGAAGGATTGCACGAAAGACACTGCTATTGCATGGCAAGTTAACAAAGGCTAATTAAATATTACCTCTTACACAGAAAACTAATTTTGAGTAAAACACAGCTTTTCAGAGGCAAAAACATTCCTAACACTTGAGATTGTTTATAGCTGTTTATATATGAAAATATTTAACATGAAATTGAAAATATTGCCATCTTCATCTATCTATTGCAACGTTTCTTTTTTTAAGAAGTGAAAAAAGTCATTATGAAGTGTAATGTTTTATTTTAATTTATTTCAAAATGTTATTTGGTAAAAATAACCACATTTGTAGAAAGTTTGTCATCCATCAGACCCTCCTGAGAACAGAAGGATAAATCTGACTTAAACCTCTGGGTGCTAATTACACTTTGCAGCAATTGCAGAAAAATTTAAATGCCACT
Organism: Dryoscopus gambensis; assembly: GCA_013389985.1. Classification (NCBI taxonomy): domain Eukaryota; kingdom Metazoa; phylum Chordata; class Aves; order Passeriformes; family Malaconotidae; genus Dryoscopus; species Dryoscopus gambensis. The sequence continues at coordinate 101,151 of WEIT01014710.1, forward strand.
GCTCCAGTTTAGCTCTGTGACCACTACCTTTAATTTGCTAGGGAAATGACAATAAAATGAAAAATATTTAATATATAATTGAAAATAATCTGTTAAATCCTAAAGCCAGCTCATCTTTGCATTATTACTCTCATGGCAGAAATGTTTGTGTTTGACTTGCACTGCGAAGACTATCATCCAAACTAAATCAAATGACTAGAAGTGTCATTGATGATTGCTGAGACAGCAATTCTATCACAAAATTAATTATTTAATTTAAAGCCACCCTGGTGTTGGGAAAACACAGACAATGAAAATTTGTTGATAAATTTATATTTTGAGAAGAAACTAAAGATCGTGGTGCATGGGGTCAAGGGACCGATGCCACGTTTTTCCCACAGTGTCCCTCGTGGAGACACTTTGGCGGTGCTCTGCCAGTACCCAGCATGAACACAGCCTCACCCTCACAGGTGGATGTGAGCAGCCACTCACACACAGTCTATGCACGTTCCGGAGACAAAGAGGCAGGAGGGATTCTTTGCGTGCAATTCCAAGGCGTTTACTGGATCCACACCACGGACCGGGAACAAACGCACTCGAAGAACAACAGAGGCAAAGAACGCGAACAATTGCCCGCGCATGGTTTTACCTCGAGGGGTCTCAGTCGTGGGCAGAACATCAGTAACCAATAATCTGAGGGCTGGGGGGGTAGAGGCAAGGTTGAGCAACATAACAGGGGCCAAAGGGAGAGGGGAGGGGACGGGGGAGAGGACCAGGGGCCAGTGGAGTCCCGACGAAGGGAGAACTTTCTGGCACAGTGATGTGGGGAGAGACCACTTCGTAGTAACATGAGGAATGTAATGTGGACTTAGCCACAGCAACAACTAAAACATGAATATAATTAGAACTCTGTGGCCTTTCCTCAAACCAATTATAGGCTGAATTTGTTTACCTGTTCGTTAGCACATAAAGGTTTCCATCAGGATTTTGTACAACACACTGGGATCAATTGCTTACCATGTCTCAGCCGTGCATTTCCCACTGACGTCCATGCCTGTCTGCAGTCCCCAGAAGGGCAGCCTCTGGAATAGGCGTGCGTACAGCCTGTGCTGCCTCTCTGATGGTGAATCCTCAGTGGTGCAACACCTCAAGGCTCTCCCTGTCTCAATGAGTCAGTCTAGAAATGAAGTGTGCTTTTATTCCCTGTTAATGCCAGGCAAAGGAAAGTGAGGGCAGAATAACAGTTTTTATGACATGAGAAATCATCTTAGAAGGAGAAAATATTCATTGCAGAAGGGTATTCCTAAAGAAATATTTAATACAATGATTTTTTTCTTCATGTTTTCTGAACAAAAGTAGAATGCCTCCAGTAAATGTTAAAATGAAATGTCAGTTGAGTTAGGCTGTTCCTCACATTCATTTCTCATTTTAATTATGGATCTTTTTTTTTTATCACAAGGAAAAGCAAGAAGGATGACATTTATAAAAGCCTCCAAAACTTTTGAAAAAGCATGGGGGAAAGTATAGTTTCTAGTTTCCAGTTTTTGATTTTGAGTATAGATGATGTTTTCCTCCATTTCACTTGATCACCAAACACAGCATGTGTGCCTACACCAACTGGTGGGGCACAGGGATGTGAGGAGAAGGCTTCAGTTTGTTGTGATACATGTTGCTATCTGCATTGTGGATGTGTCTTTGCCAGCAATGAAATTCTTTCCAGTCCTCAGGAAAGGGAACTGTTTACAAGGGGTTGCAGTGCCAATGAAAATGGGAAGCCTTTGATGGGACTTCCATGCATGAGTTCATCTGTGGTTTCACCGAGAGAATAAAGCCACACCACAAGACTGAGCACAAAAATCACACCTCAGCTCTACACTTTCAGGGCACCAAATGATAAATATGGGCACACCCAAGGTTTCTGAAAAATTACCATTCTGAATTGTCATGAAATACTTTTTCATGATGTTAGGCCAATTGAGCATGCCACCAAAATATTTAAATTTCTCCAAAAGGCATACAAAGATACATTGATTATGATTAGATACACTGGAATTGGTCTTTCTAGACTATGGCTCAGCTATAGGTGATTTCTACCTAAGTGCATGCTATCTAATTGAATATTGTATGGTAATACACCTTTTGATGGAGACAGTTAAGGAGCTGTGAAACCATTTTGCAGATTGATTTGAAAGACCGAACAGTGCTTGGGATAAAACTTGGAGCAGCATCACTGATGCTGACTAAATTTCCTCCACATACTCTTTGGTAAGGCGGCACGCCTGGCAGGCTTAGAATATGTTGCTAGGGAACATGATGCTGTAGTGAAATTAAGTAGGCTATTCAAACTAATTAGTCTAGGAGGAATGTGTGTTTTTTAAATTCATAAGATGGCAGCTACAAATAAAAAGATGACAGTCAATTATGTTTGAAAAGATCTAATGTTCAGAGGGGCGGGTCAGATTCTCTCCAAATAAAAAGTGCTTTGAAAATGATTTGAGCTGAAAATGAGCTTAATTCCTTTGGAACAGAGTTAAAAAGGTAAATCAGTCTCACCTAACTTCAGCAACTTACTTAGAGGCCAAGAGTAAGTTATCTGTCTGGGTACTCATATAGGCTATGGAGACAGACAGGTGTCTTCAAAGGACGTAGAATCACAGAATGGCTTGGGTTGGCAGGGGCTTTAAAGATCATCCAGTTCCAACTCCCCTGCCATTGACAGGAACACCTTTCACTAGAACAGGTTACTTAAAGCCCCATCTAACCTGGCCTTGAACACTCCCAGAGACAGACCATCCACAATTTCCCTGGACAACTTCTTCCAATGTCTGACCACTCTCATATTTCTTCCTAATATCTAATTTAAACCTACTCTCTTTCACCTCAGAAAATCCTCTCTTGTCCTGTCACTGCACACACTTGTAAAGAGTCTTTTGCCATCTTTCTTGTGTGCCCCTTAGAAGGCTGTAATAAGGAGCCCTGGACCGTTCTCTTCTCCAGGCTGAGCACTCCCAATTTTCTCAGCCTTTCCTCTCAGTGAAGGTGCTCCATCCCTCTAATATGTATGGCCCTAGTCTGGACTCGCTCCAACTGATCCATATCCTTCCTGTGCTGGGGACCCCAGGGATGGATGTAGCTCTGCAGGTGGGGTCTCACCAGGGCAGAGCAGAGGGGCAGAATTCCCTCCCTCCCCTGCTGCCCACGCTGCTTTGGATTTAACCCAGGACATATTTGGCTTTCTGGGCTGCAAGGGCACACGGCCGGGTCATGTCCAGCCTCTCACCCACCAGCATCCCCAAGTCCTTCTCGGCAGGGCTGCTCTGGATCTGTTCATCCCCCACTCTGGACTGATACTGGGGGTTGCCCAACCCTGGTGCAGCACCTTGCATTTGATCTTGTTAAACTTCATGAGATTCTCACGGGCCCAATCCTTGAGCTTATCAGGTCCATGCGGATGGCATCCTGGCACCCCACCACTCAGCTTGGTGTCATCTGCAAATTTGCTGAGCATGCACTAGATGCCTTTGTATATGTCATTAAAGAAGATATTAAGTAGCACTGGTCCCAATACATACCCCTGGGCGACCCTGCTTGGCACTATTGTGGATCAGGACTCTGAGACAGATAAATGACCTCTGTAGCCCTTCCCTTGCCCATTCAGGAACTCACTTCATCATAGAAGACCACTGGGTTGGTCAGGCTGGACTTGCCCTTGGTGAAGCTGTGCAGGCTGTCTTGAATCACCTCCCTGTCCTCCACATGCCTTAGCACAGCTTCTCCATGGATCTGTTCCATGATCTTCCCAGGCACAGAGGTGAGGACGACCTCTGGTCGAAATGTCCAAGGGTCTTCCTTTCTACCTTTTTTAAAAGATGGATACACTGTTTCCCATTTTCCAGTTACGTGACTTCACCTGACTGCCATGATGTCTCAAATATAGTGAAGAGTGTCTTGGCAACTACATCAGCCAGTTCCTTCAGGATTCTGGGATGGATCTCATTTGACCCCATAGACTGAAGTACATTTGGGTTCCTCAGGTGGCCATGAACCTGATCTTTACTTACAGTGGGAGGCAATTTGCTCCCCCAGTCCCCATCCTGCTGTCCATCCATTCCAAAGAGATGGGGAGAGAGGTTACCATTGAAGACTGAGGCAGAAGAGTTGTTGGGTACCTCACCCTTCCCCTCATCTGTCATTGTCAATTTTCCAGCATTATTTATTGGGAAGGCGGAGTAAACCTTCTTTGACCTTCCTGTTCTGGTTAATATACCTGGAGAATCCCTTTTTATTATTCTTTGTGTCCATTGCCAGGTTCAGTTCCAGCTTTGCCTTGGCCTTCCTCACCCGATTCCTACAAAACAGAAACTCTTCTCTATACTCTTCCCAGGTCATCTGTCCTTTTTTCCACTGCCAGTGCATTTGCTTCTTTCCTTTTCATTTGACCAGCAGTCCCCTACTGAGCCATGACAGTCTCTTGTGTTCCTCACCCAATTTCTTGCTCCTGGGAATTGCTAGCTCTGCTCCATGAAAGACTTCCTTACGAGTCTACCAGCTCTGTTCCACTTTCTTGTCCCCAAGGAAAGTTTCCAAGGGGACCTTTGAAGAGCTGGAAGTTTGCTTTCCTAACATCCAGGGGCCTAACTTTGCTCCTTACCTGAGTCATATCCTTCCGGACTGCAAACTCCACCAATATATGATCCCTGCAGCCCAGGCTGCCCCTAACCTTGATGTTCCCCATTAGCTCATTTAGATATTGGTGACCATGAGATCCAGGATGAGTCATTCCATTCTATCTTAATTATTTATTTAAGGGTGCCAGCATCTTTCTAAAGTTAGGTGATGGGAATACTCAGAGGGAGTCTTCTAAGATAAAAGGTGCTTCCATACCTACCTGTAGAGCTTCTGCACTTTTATTCTTTGTCACTTATGGGTGTGCTACTTCTGTTTGGGCAATTCAGAAATAAATTTTTCACTTGTCATTCTTTTCACAGTTTCAACATTTCTTCTGAACTGAGGCTTTTTTGCTTTATCTGCTGTTAACCCTTGCTATCAGAAAAGATGGACAGCACGCTTTGCTCCTTTGGGCTGGCTTCTGCCTCCCTATCTCCTCAAATCCTTTAGCCTGTTGGATTGAAGTGTCTTCCTATAGGCAGACCTTGTTCATGATGCTGTCACCATAAAGTGCTCAGGGAAATTGGTGTGGGTTGGGTAGACGTGCACTAAGGATGCTGTAATGATAAATACCAATCCATTCAGAATACCCTCAGAATAGCACGTGATGGATGCAAATGTTGAGTCGATGCCTCCAATGAAATGAGAATCCTCAATGGAGAATTTTCACTCCTCTCATGAGGAGTATTTCACTTGCTCTTTTATGTAAACAATAAAATCTTTAAGGTATTAAAAAATTCCATTGTCCATAAACTAAATGGAAAATACAAAAGAAGCTAAGCCAAAAAAAGAAGACAAAGAATGGTTCCGTAATATTTTTGTGTTGTCATTTAGTGTTTGCATCTATCTGTCTTATTTTAACTAAGCTGTATGTTTTGGAGAGATAAAACAATACTGACACTATGAAAAGAAATGCAAATTAAAAAAAAAAAAAAACTAAAGAAGGATGTGTAAATATGCAAGGGGTAGAGATTTCACTTTTAAAAAGGATTGACATCTTCATTAATTGCTTCATGACATATTCCATTAACATTTGCACTCTTTCCATTTGTACAGTCTGCTCTGTAGGGTAAAGCACTGGTAATTCTTGGGTTTTACCCAGAGCTGAGATATATTTTTCTCTATTTGTGCTGTTGCCATCTCTTATCAGTTTGGCAGGCTATGCTTTAGTGCCCTTTTCTCTTTCTGTTCTGTCTGTAACAGCAGCTGCAGTAAAGAGTTAAACTTGGCAGTTGCCCATTCCAGAGGCTAAATTCTTGGCTTTCAATCCCACTAATAGTTTTGTTTTTAAATCTGGCTTCACATGCAGGTCAATTTCTCTGCAAAGTAGCTGTGGAGGTCAGATTGGCACCTTTGAAACTGTCAAATTTTACCTTTTAAATAATCACACTTGAAAATTTATATTCCATGACTACTCTCTAGTAGCTGTGAATTACTTCACAGGACAGAAGACCTGAAAGTAAATATAGCTGCTTCTCAAGAAAATGGTGAAAGAGTTCACATCCAGATAAGAAGAATTCACTTCCAGATAAAAATAAAAAGGAAAAGTTCAGAGATGGTCAGCAAGTACTTTTAGTCCTCTCTTTAAAATTAATGAGAACCAATATGATAATACTGCACTAAACAACACATGCAATAAACAAAATTTACTCAGTGTATCTTTTTTGCCCTTTCTCAAAAAAAAAAAAAAAAGCCAAAGAGAAGAAACCACAGTAAGTAATTATATAAATATTGTTGCTGAGTACCACTGAGGTAATGGCCTAACAGAATGGCTATTGCATTTAGACTAGCAATGACCACATGCACAATTAAAATAGAAAGGCACATCTTACAAAGTAGTAAAAACATTTTTGTTTTGGAGATTTAATCAATGGTGCTGATTAAAAGGAAACTTGCCTGTGGACAGGTTATTCTGTAAGTGCTCGCTGTGACCTTTGTTTCACCTCATTCTTGTCCTGAATTTTGTCTCCTGTGTGGGTAATGAACTGGTCTATCAATTCCTGTGTGAATGACCTCCAGTTGAATTTTGCACTCTCTTGTTAACACCAGGAATTACATTTTTTTTTTCTGTAAGGAAATGTATCTCATGTAAATTTATTTATTTATTTCATATATGTGACAATCTTCAGAACAGGCCGAACAGACCATGTTACTAGATAAGAATTGCTGCATTTTGCTTTTGATAAATAAATCTTTTTCTTTGTCTCCTACCAGCCACTTTCTCATAAGTTTCTTTTTGAACTATGAATCAATGTACACAAATCCAATTTTTGACCATAGGACAAGGGGTAATGGTTTTAGACTTGGAGAGCTTAGATTCAGGTGAGACAATGGAAGAAATTTTGTGCAGTGAGGGTGGTGAAAGACTGAGACAGGTAGGCCAGAGAGGTTGTAGATGCTCCATTTCTGAGATCATTCCAGGCCATGTTGGGCTCTAAGTAATCTGATCTAGTTGGAGATGTCCCTGCTCATTGCAGGGTGGGCTGGTGACCTATAAACATCCCTTCCAACCCAACTATTCCATGATTCTCTGATAATAACCAGTAAAAATTCAAAGGTGGTAGTGAAACTGAAGATCATTTAAATAGCTTATTATGAAATGTGACCCAATAATTATAATAATTACTTTAAAATCACAAGTTCTGTCAGGCAAATTCTGCTCAGTTGGGAATGATGAACTCAGAAAAGACCCTTTGACTCATGATTGAAATCATCTGAAATGGAAAAGAAAGGGGAGGGGAGCTCTCAAAACAGTCTTGGAAACTTACTCATTTAGGGGAAAAGACAAACAGTACCAGCAAGTGAAACAGCAGAGTTGGGGGATTTTTCTTGTCAGGGAGTTGAGGACAAATACAAAGGCTGATTGTAGAATTAGTGGAAACACATTCAGAGTAAGCTGCCCTGTAAATAAAACCATTTCATCACAGTTTCACAGTTTACGTAAACCTAATTTGTTTTCTATGTGATTGTTTGGTTGGCTATTTTGAGGCACAGAAAAGTCCTGGAAAGGTGATTCTTCTTGTTCCCACTTGGATTATAATACACCTTCTTCTCTTTGGGGACTCACTGCTGCTTCTGTCCTCCTACATTAGGTGATACAGGAGACCATTCTTTGTTCCTGGGACCAAATCACAAATATCACCATGGCTGTGTTGCTAGATTCTCATAGGTTTCTAGGCTTTTTTTTAAAATAAAATGCATACTTATAAAGTGTGTCCTTACTTGATGGCTGAGATGTCAGTCAAAAGAATGAAAAAGATGTTTTAAGAAAGGCTGTCAGAACTTTAGGGCTTCACTGATTACAAAGGCAGTTTGCTTAGATTTATTTCAGTAAGAAGTTCAAACCTTTTCTCAAGTTTAGAAGAAAGGAAAATACAGAAACATTTTTTAATTAAAGTTGAATTTTGTTCATGAAACCCAACATGAAAAAAGATAAAAATCTCATAAAACCTTGCTATTAAAATACAGCTATTCCACTGTATTTATTTATTTATTTTATTGGGGCCGGGTTGCTGCATGACTCAGGGAATTAATGATTTAGGGATCCTGAAGAAGGAAGGGGATAAGACAAAAAGAATGAAGGGAACATATCTCAACTCTGTGAGATCTGGATGCGTGACAGCATAGGTAGGGGCAAGAATTGGAAAAATCTGTTTGTTGAGCGTGTGGTATGACTCTTGGGGATGGTGCTGTGAAGGGCCGGGAGTCGGCTTCAATGATCCTTGTGGGTTTCTTCCAATTCAGCACATTCTGTGATTCTGTGATTACCGCCAAGGTATGAAATCCCTGGTACTGAAGCTGAAAACACTGTGAGCACTGGAAGTGAGAGCTATTTCTGTTTTATCATTCTCTTGAAGCTGTAAGGGACGCTTTTTTAGTAAAAAGAGTGAGTTGGCTTTCAATTACGCACCAAAATAAAAAATCCTGGAGCCAGCAGGTCCAAGAAGGTCAGTTTCCCATCTCTGTTTGGTAGTGCTGAGGCAGATCTGGAGTGCTGAATTTAGATTTAGGCTCTCCAGTACAAAAAAGATAGTGATACTCTGCAGTGAGTCCAGTGGAGGCCACCATGCTGACCAGGGAGAGGGACAGAGCACACAGTGTACAGGGAGAGGCTGAAAGAGCGGGGTCAGTTCTCCCTGGAGAAGGCTCAGGAGAGACTTTACTGCTCTCTGCAGCTACCTGCTGGGAGGACAAAAGACACATTATTTTCTCGTTAGACAGAAGGAAAAATATTTTTACCATGAAAGGGGTCAGATTCTGGACCCCAGAGAGTGTGTGGAGGGAACCACCCTGGGAAATGTTCAGCACCCAGTGAAATGTAGGCCTGAGAAAACTGATCTGGTTAGCTCTGCTTCAAGCAGTGGGTTGAAACAAGTGACCCCTTGGGTTCTTTTCAACCTAAATTATTCCATGGTTGTATTATAAGTAAAATCAGAGTGCTCTTGCTAGCAGTGTAAGGTCTGCCAAGGCAGACAAACAGCACTCAAAGCAGGGGAAGTATGTGAGAACTGGATACCCCTGCATCACAAAGAGACAAGCTGCTCCATGCTAAAGAACATCTTCCTCCCATTCGCAGAACTGAGTGAGGTTTGGGTCCTTTTACCTCATACAGGAGGAAACAGAGCACATATTCCCTAAGACAGAGCAGCTCCCTTCTTTTGCTGCAGGGCAGAGTGCCTGTAACAGAACAAACACATTCCTGCATGCGAGCAGCAGCTGCTGAGCCAGCGGCTCTGTGGCACCCACTGGGTGGAGGAGCTGCCTCCCTCGGGGAATCCCACGGCTTTTTCACGAGGCAGCAGCTCCTGCTGAGGGACACCCACAGGTCACCAAAATATGTCATGCCAATGACAGACAAGTGTGTGTATGCTACGAAGTGTCAGCTGGCTTTGGATACCCTGTCTCAGACATCTGTGAAGTGGGGTTCATGTAATCTCAGAAAACCAGTAGGTACTCACCTACAGCATAGTAAACCACTTGGATACCTTTTGTATTCAGTGAGAAGAAATGGGGATGAGGAGGTGTTTTGGTGGGGTTTTGGGGTTTTTTTGGCTTTTGGATTGTTTTGTTGTTGTTGTTTTTTTTGGGGGGGGGGAGTTGGTTTGCTTCTATTATTGTTTGGTTTGGTTTTATTCTATTGTACAATTTTCCTCTCTGATTTTAATATCAGTTTCACAGTAGAATGAATTTCCCATTCTGAAGCTTATTTCTCCTCATTTATATAGTGAATTATTCAGCTGTGAGCCTCTATTCTGTAGTTGTCTAGATATGATCAGAACTCACCTAAAGGGCTGTAAAGTGCCTACAGTTCTACTGGAAAGGCTGGGAGTTACTGGTGTTTAACATCCTTAAAAATCACATTCAAAAAACTCACAAGAGAGCATGAATATGGATTGGACAACTTACACCACAGCAAATAAAGAACAAGTCAAACAGCAAGAATGGGTGCATCTGTGTGCATAAATATGTGAAGGACAGCTAGACTCTGTGAGCCACTCTCTGTTGGCACCACTGTACTTTGGCCTTGTATGGCAAAATTGCTACCATAATTTATGATATACTTACTAAGTGGAGATTAGAGGTTGGGGGTGCTTTTCTGTTTGATTTTAAACTCCATATTTTTTATTCTATAACAGCATGATATGGGAAACCATGCTAGAGAGGATTGAAGGAAGTCTGCATCCCACTATTATTGTTGCTGGCTTCATAGTGCTAAAATATTCCCTGTGATTCTGATAGCTCTGCAGATTGGTGCAGTGTTCTTTGTGGCCAGTATGTAAAACACTGCTGCAAAAAAAAGTCTCTCCAAAAAACGAGAGCTCCTTTTAATAGCTGTGACAATGGTATCCACACCAACAGCACTGCTCCTTTATCATTTTATTGTGAGCTGAACATGTGTCTGAGAGGCTATTTCAGCTCTATAGGTTTCAAAAAGTTTTAAAGCACTGTGCCCTTGAAAAGTCCTCAGTCTTGTCTATGTAATGGAAAACTTACAGCTCTCCTGAAAGCAGTTTGTGGTGTAGCACACCTGCACATTTACATCCAGCCTGGTCGGCAGCCAACAGTCTGCGCCAGCGAGGTGCTGGGTGTCCTTTGATCCCAGTTAGTTTCTATGGGAACTGAAGGTGCTTAGCACATTGCAAGATGTACCCAGCAGCCTTCAAGATAAGAGTATATGATTCTTAATTGTAAATTCTTTCTTCTTCACAGCTGCTGCACGAAGTTGCCAGAAATGGTTCCTTTCCTTCTGCTTGAACATGGAATCTCAGGCAAGATCAGGGTTAAAAAAAATAAAGAAGCTGGTTATTCTTTTAGGATCTCTTTTTCTTATACCTCATCATGATTCCAGATCAAAGAGAAATTGTCACAACTAACTTTGCTCTTGGGTCATGGGCTGGGTATTTTCAGAGAAGAAAATAACAATTAATCCTTATGATCCTAAAGCAATACAAGTCTTTTGATGCATTTCAGCAGGACTGGAAAGTCTTTGCAAGTAAAAAAACCAAGACAACAAAAATGCCAATCTGCTGTTATGAAGTTGTCTCAACTACCAGGACAGTAAATGTAACATGCTGTGGAAAACTTGCAATAGCAAACTTAGCACTCTTTTAGGGAAGGACAAACCAGTTTTATTGTAGCACAAGAACAACTGCCTTATTGTCTTACTATACTGCAAAAATCTTCAACATTCAAACTTTTTCCTGACAATTAAGTGTGTTGGGTATCTATCTGGGAATGTTAAAATATTTGTTAATACTTTGTGGCCATCCCCCAAACAGGAGGATGTGCAGTTCACATATCCTAAAATTCAGTCCTTTCTTATTTTGAACTTTGGGAAACTCTCTGATTTCACTGGGGTGATTTTGAACAGTTTCTTTGCCTTCTGAATGAGGGAAGTAGCATGTGCTTCTGCACACACAATGTCTCACAAGCTCTGGTTTGAGAAAGCTTATCCTGACATTGCTTGCCAGAAAAATTATCTAGAAAATTTGACCCCAAGATTCAAATCTCTTCCTGAAGAAGATACTGAACGGTATGAGAAATTTTTACCTTATGAGACTTGGTGTGTATGTTCATGTCCAGTTTTCACTCAGCGCTTGTGTTGATTTGAGTTTAGCTATTCCTCAGTGATCTCTTTTCAGAATTTTGTATCCAAAACTTGCTGCTTCATAAAGAACCCACAAGAAATGGAAGTGCAGACAGGAGCTAGTAGTCAGGTATGGAAATTCAATTCAAGTATGATCCTCAGGCTTAAATCGGATAATCACAGATATTGTGAAACTGCAGAAAAGGCAATTTCCAGATATACTCTTTTCAGCAGGGTGAGCTGCCAAAAAATTTTAAGAGGGAATTACAGTCGCTGCAAGAATTAACTGCAGAGTCATGCGGGCTGCTAAGCGGGGTGCAGTAGACTGAGGTGGAAGCAGACTCTTACATAATTTAAATGCAGTAAAGGAGTGAGAAATAGCAGTTGATGAAGCTTTTCCCACATTCTCACCACACTGCAGGTGTTTTTCCTTATCAGAGCTGCAAAAGCAACACAATTCAAGAAGTAAAGCAACACAATTCAAGAAGTCAAATGAATTTTTCTAGTAAAAAAATTCTGCTTAACATATCTATTGGTAGCTTATTTATCCATATAAAAAGGTATGTGGGTATGAAACAGAGAGCCAAGGGAAACAACCCACAACAGATATGAAAGCATCTACAGTAATTGTTAGTAATAAAAAGCAATGAAAAGGTCAAATAGAGGTATTTTGAGGATGCTCAATAATTATGGGAGATAGAATAATTTTAAGGAGCTAGTGGCAGATTCCCTGGTGTACAACCCTCGTGGCCAATTGAGGATCAAAGGAAGCCAGAGCAACTCCGCCCAGCAGGTTAAAGCAGAAGTATTGTCCTGCATTTTGCACTCAAATGGGTCATGCAGAACATCATAGCTTGGAAGAGAGCAAGAGGAAAGGCAAAGACAACTGGAGGTGTTCAGTATTGTTTTCCACTTTGTCCATGAAAGAAAATAACAGCAATACATCTAAATCAAATACCTCAGCCACCCTGAAGGTGCTTGCAGTTAATCTGATCTGCGGATGCTGTCCCTTTTTGTGTGACTGTTGCAGTGGGGTTCTGCAACCTTCCTGGGGACAGCTTCTCCCATAGAAGAAATTAGGAAAGACTCATTTTGTTGATATTTCAGTAGATGTTTAATAGCGGCCACATGGTCCGGAGTCAGCACACAGACTGCCCAAGTCACGAGAGAACCCAGAATTCCCCTCGCAGGGGGACACAAAGCCACCAACCAAAATGCAGAACTGGGTTACGTGTGACCAGGGAGCAGGGGCCGAGAGACCCTCTGCCACGTCCTGCCACCCCAGGGCCCCCTCCCCCCAGGGGAACGGGGCGAGGGAACCCCAACATGTGACACATTTCTTTTCACTATGTGTGGAAATGGCTGCACATTCAGTTGCACTCCTGGGCATGCAAACCTTGTCATATTCCTGAAAACTGGATGTAACAAATGCATTTGGAGACTCCCACCTTAGTATAAGATTTGAAGTTTTCTTCAGGAAAAGCTGTAGATAGGCAACCAGGAGCACCTTCAGAAGCCCTGCAACCTAGAAAAGTGTCAAATAATTTCAGCAAAATACATGCTTCAGAAGGGATGCAGACACAGTCCCAACTAGCTCCATTAATTCTTCTCCCACATCTACTCAAGAGCAGATGAAGGTGACACCACCACTTTCATCACCACCTCTCAGTTCCCAGCTTCTTAACACAGTTCCCAGGGCAGGGATATGAATGTTGCTTCTGCCTGCTCTTCTCCTACTACTTCCTCAGCAATATGCTGCATGATATTTTTAGAGTGGATGTGAATGAACTGTATGCATCCCACTCAGAATATTGGCATATGTTCAAGCTACCTTCCACAAAGCACAAGGTGACATTTGTGTGATACTTCAGGCTCTCTGCTTCTTGTATTGCTTCATTCTGAGGAGAGCCAGTTTCACATATGACACATTAGTTAATTCCCTAGGCAGCAGTAAAATTTTGGTTTGTTTTCACTTGATCCTTTTTAGGAAGCCCTCTGTGTAGATGAAGGGCTATGTTATGTATATGTCTGTAAGTAATCCTCTCTCTGCACATTGCAGCTTTTTAGGAATAAAAAGAAGTCAAGTGGCAGTGAATCCACACAATCAATGCTCTTTCCAAATCCTGTTGATTTCAAAGCACAAAGTCACATCATTTAATGCTGGTAAAAAAAATCTTGGCTATGGGTTTTAGGTATCGTTCAACAGAAGAAAAGAAGAGGGATTTCATTCTTACATACAGCAGCATATTCCTGTCTCAATTCCTAATTTTTGCAGGAACTTTAATGATAGAGTGTGGCATGAGCTGGCTTATTTCAAAATCTGGTCATCTTCCTGCCAGTCAAAGACTGGACACATATTTTAGCATGTGAAGTGTATTTTCCACTAATACTACCTTCTTTTTTTCTTTTTTAATTTTTCTCCCATTTAATTTTCTTTGAGGCTCTTGAAGACTGCTGTTTTGTTAATTAGGTGTTTTCTTTTATCTCTGTTACCACAAGCAGCCCTCACAAGTATTGGCCAAAAGTTACAATGACAAAATTGTCTCTAATAATGTCTTTGAAAAATAGGTTTTGAAATAATCTTCGTAAATGAGATCCGTACAAGGATAATCAAGCCCATTAATTAGCTTGTTTTTATCCATCTTAACGTGTAAAGCAAGGACATGAAACATGAACGTGTTTCATGAGGGTTGTGAATGGTTTAGTGGTGGAGGGCAGATGTGCTCTGGAGAACCAGCCTGAAAGGAAGCTGCAACACTGCTCGTGGCTCTGACAGGACACAGATCACAGGAACCAGTGAAAACAATTTTTAAAATGCAGTTTGATTTATTTTTGTGGCATTACCAAAGTTTTTGTGTCATCAAATTATGTCAGAAAGACCAGTCTGTGGTGAAGACAAAAAGCCTGATGTTTATATTAATGATGGATTTGGCCTGTTATCCATTAAGAAATCTATTTTAAGTTTTAATTTTTTTTTTTAGTGTTCCTTAATTGCACAGAATCCCAAGTGATGGAAGAGGCATTTAAGAGATTTTGTCAGAAGCATTCTGGAGGTTTTGATAACTTACTAAGCAGGATTTTAATCTATTTTCCTTCATATTATAGTCACATTTTTCATCCTGCAAGGGGGGGAGGGAAATTCCTCATTTTAATTTAATTTCCTAAAGGTCAGAAGATTGTGCTTCAGAAGATGAATCTTTTGGATGGGAAAAAAATGAAAGAGAAGCAGAAGAGGATGTGACATATGGTTGTTTTAGCAATTATTTTATAATTTATTTATTCTGTTTTCCTATGAGAGAATGTTGCTCTTTTAAAATACAAGCAACCTTAGAAATCAACATCAGGTAACCATAAAATAATGCACAGTGACAGAGCAAGCCTTTCTTGTACATGATGCTATGTCTCCTATATGACCCCTCAAATGACTTTGTGATGCATACAGATACAAAGGCATAAAATAATTCTGTGAAAAAAAAGAGGAGGAGGTGGTCAAAGCTTAAACATCGTGACACATTTTATGTTTTATTTTTGTAACACAAAAGTGAGCATGAGTTCCTTAAGACTGTTTTCCTAAAAGGGATATCAGATCATCTTGGCTTCATCAAACTTTAGTGAGTGCCACTGACTTTCAAAATCTTTAATTTAATATCTCAGAAATATTAATAAAATTGGTAGCAACAATGGTAATTCTAGCACTACTTTGATGGTTTTCCTGAAGAAAAGTTGGTTTTATTTACTAGTATTTACTAATATGATCTTTGTAGCCACAACTGGTTTTCTCATTAAGAGATGCTTTCAATTACACTAAACTCAAAATATTTTTAAATAAAGTGGATCAGCCCCTAAATCTCCAGGACACTATGAAAGGCAGGGAAAACTGTCAAGACTTTTCAGAGTTGAGTTATCTTCTTCAAGCCAATATTAATATTGCTTGTGCTAAAAAATACATAATTTCCTACATTTTCCCATGTATTTGGTAGCATTACTCCAGACCAAGAATTTATTGTAATTAGAAGTTTCATATTAGATCATTCTAAAAATTGAGAACAGCCAGCCATTAAAAGAATGATTATGAGGTTTACATCAATGAGAAAAACTAATTCTTCCCATGTGAAAAGAAACACAATATGCTGTAGCCTACTAACTGCAGCTACAAAACTGTTCAGCAATATTTTTTCCAAACTAAACACTTAGTAAACAAGATGGAATTTCTGTGGTCCATGGCAAACTCTACCATTTTGTTCCTAAACAGGGCCTACCTGTTTGATGTGGCCATTACAGAACATAGAAAATCGATTAAACTTTATCTGTGAAAACAGACAGCTTGAGAAGACGTGGCACTGGCATGTTGAACACACCTAAAATGACAAAGTTTCAATTCTGCAGTGAGGTGATGTACACAATAACATCAGAAATACTGAGCTGCAGCTCCAAAGGAGGGAAAGGAGAGTCAGCTGCAGAGAGTTCCCATGGCTAAGTTAAAGCCACTCACATGAAAATAAATTATCATACTGAAGTAAAAACCCATCACGCCATTGCCCAACTCCTTACTGAGTCATTTTGCAAATTAATCAATGATGGTAGAGTTGTAACAAAAAAAGAAAAGAACTGAATCAGAAGTGGTCAAACTGAGAGTAAAGGATGTGAGAATTATTCATAAATAGGCAATATGTCATAAAACTGCAAGAAGAAATATGGATTTCCCCTAATACATTTTTAGACTGCAAAACTCTCTGTCCTGAGACCCTGTTCATAGAAATAAAAAGAAAAATCTTCAAAGTTTACTGCTGAAAAGAAAGTATAGCAAGAGATGAGTCTTTAAGAATCATGAAATTAAACACTCCCAGTCTTAACTCCCAGCAAGAACAAGCAAAATTAGATACTAAAAAAAATTTGCCCAACTTTCCTATATTATATCCCTCCACAGTTCATGTGGATGCGATTCTTTGACTGACTTTAAGTGATATACCTAGGGCAATTTACTCTGCAGATATCTAAAGCAAGGCATAAGTCACTGGTTAGGTGTGCCTTGCTCTCCCATTTGATTCTAGATGGGAAAAAATGGTGGCATAATGGAGGGGGATGGGCTAGATGACCTTTANTCTGTGAGTCTGTGATTCTATGACAATGTCTCAGGTTTTTCACTTGGATATTCCTCTTTTCCATCCACTGGTTCTTTTCTACTCTTTTAAACTTCCCCCACTATCTTGCATCTCTCTACCAATAATGAAAAAATGAAAAATTTAAGGGGCAAGTAAAGGTCTTGAATTAGACATGTCTCCCCCCTCCCTGCATTTAGCTTTCTTAATCCTGAGTCTTCCTGGGGAATACAGATTTCTCCCAGTACCAGATTCAAGGGGATTTTGATGTTGTCAGCAGTCTGTGGGACACCCCACAATAAAACTGTTTTTCAAGAAGTAGCTAACACCTCTGTGAGGAGTTTGGTTGTGATTCTCAACCACACTTCTCTGGAACATTATCATTATCTGTTAGCTGAACAACTACAGTGAGAGATTATATAGCTACTAGTTTTATTAATTCAGTAGACTTGTTCTGGGATAGCACTTTATCATCCTCCTTCTTTTTCCTTTCCAAGGAGAACTTAGTGCCGATAAAATATACCATCCTCTAGTAAGGTTTTAATACTGTCAGGTATTGGTATTATCCAAATCCTATCTTAAAAGATGTTTGCCCCACTTATTTTATCCTTATGTACTTAACCTGTCAGAAGCAACACTCAAATAAATCCCAAGTACTCTTTTGAGATCAATATGTAAATCACACATTCACTCGCAGCTAAGCCTTACTTGGTCTGGCAGAGTTAGACCAAAGAAGATAGGGTCTTTCTCTGTCCATTCAAATTAAATTATAACATTTCCAGTTAGGTTCTTGAAGGTGCAAAATATTATCTAGTTTCCAAAAATTCCCTAAACCTTCCCTTCTTCAGCTTGCATACATAACTTCAGAAATCTAGGTCATGAACATTCACAGGGAGATTTTTAAAGAGGCTCACAGTACTTAAGGACAAGTCATTCCACTGAC
>WEIT01014711.1:11538-32019 GCA_013389985.1 Dryoscopus gambensis
ACTCATAAGCAACATCAGGCTTGTTCAACTTTTTGATAGGTGATGTCTAATGAATGCTTATAATTAATTACACTGTTGATTACATGGGAGGGAATTTTCTGCCTCTTGTGAAGATTGGATTAAAGAGGAAGTAATTCCTAGTCCCTCGCAAAATAAAAAGGAAAATACAGGTCTAGGGGATGTGCTGTTATGAAACTTGGCCTTATGCAGAAATGTGACAGCTGTATGTAGTGTTTAATGGACAGCTGGCCTGATCTTACATCCAATTACAGAATTCTCTTACAACTGCATTTGCATATTGAACACACTTCTGCTCCCTTCAAGGATTATAGAGCATGATTAACCTGATAGCATTCCAGTATTAAGGAAGGAATAGTGTCTATGGGAACACCTAGGAGTACACTTCAGCTTCCTGGAAGAACCACAGCTCAGTTTGGTGTTTTTCTATACACAGTTGGCTTGGGGTAAGATTAGGGATAGATGTTTAAGTAAGAAGATACTGATCAAAGACCACAGAAAAATTATAATATTACAGTGGCAGAATAGAAGCTTTGGCATCACATGGCCAAAGATTGAAACATCAGTTAGCTTTTTTGCACATGCTCAAACATTATTTTGCCAAATACACCCCAAACCAACAAAAATTTCTGTACCTCAAATTTAAAACAGGACCTTTGAAGGCAATGGAAAGCTGTAGCCTATCTCAGGGGGTTACTTATCTAAGGTAGAACTTGTTTAAGGATGTATATCCTGGCCATATCAAAGAGGATAAAGAACTATTTGAGACACTTTCCCCTATTCCTTAAAGATAATTAGATTTAAAATAAAAGAGAATTCACAAAAAAAAAAAAAAAAAAGCCACAAAAGAAAACATTCCTTATGAGAAACATTTACTTAGAAATCCAAGACTCTCTGGAGAGATGAATGCTTTTCTGTGACACCCTCTTTAACATTATCAAGTCAAACTCAAGCAATTGTTTACCACTCATACCTAGCTTTGAAGAAAAACTACTCCTGCTTCTTATGTGAAACAATCTGGTGTGTTTGAGAGTGTGTCTTTTTCTCTAAGTTTCTTAGTTGACTAAAAATAGATGTCTACTCCATAATACTAAATTTGCACTTACCAAGAAGAAATACACTCTCCCCATTGTAAGAATTTCTCATGACAATCTTTATTGCAACTTCAATCCAAGTTTTTAAGCCCTAAAATTAAATTTCTTTTTTTGCACTTGGCTATGTCTTGCAAACAGTTAATATAATCAATGTTACACAACAAAATTTTTGAGTGGCAAGGCAGAGTTCACTGGTACAAGTTCTTGGATGTCAGAACACTTTGATGAGATGCTCGTGAGAGACAGTCTAGACCTTACCTGGAATGTGAGATAGGTGANGTGGATGTGTTTCAGCCCAGAGGATATTTTTCCAGTAACACAGTGTGCTGAATAAGTTATTCATAAGCAGATGACCAAGTTTTATTATCTTCCTGTTACACTGAGAAAACAACTGCAAGAAGTTACATTCTCCTTTAAACATCCTATTCCAGACATTGTCAGACTAACCAGAGATTTGAATGAACTTTCTCTCTGTGGTAAATCGTAAACCAAATCTAACATGACTTAAACGTGTTTAGTGAACAAACACTTATTGAGGAAGTGAAAAAAAGAAGAAAGAGAAGAAGAGGTCATGCTGCATGTTTTGCAAGAAAATCCTGAGGCATCAGGACCATGTCATTTCTTTTTTCCCTTTTCTTTTAAGTAGGGCTGGCATCTGCTGAATTGCTTTAGAAATGCATTTCAAAGGATAAGCAAAGTAAAAGCATATGAACAGCTAGTAGGTCACTAGAAGGTAGCAAAACCAGAGGACACTAGAAAGCTGACTTAGAGTCCCAAGGATGGCATTCATACTCCTCATACTCCCTCTGTTTCCATTCTTAAGGACTGCTGAAGGATGGAATAACAAACTAACTTAATGCTCCAATATAAGTTTTCATACCCAGCCGGTGAGTTTCAGATGCCCACTTTGAGCAATGTTTCTGATCTTTTTTTGGTCCACTAGTGATGGAAAATAAATTTCACTGGTGGAAGCCCTTCTATTTTATTTCAGTAAAGGGGATTCTGTTCCTTGGCACAGGTAAGTCTACAGATCACTGTGAACAACAAATATATGTTCAATTTTTTTTCTCTCTCTCTGTATTCATTATTTTAAACAGAGTGAGGCTTGATTTTAACAGGCCTTAATAGAATAAAACTTTCGAAAATTATTTGTTTTCCCCATCTCTTCCCCTGCACAGGAAACTCTTATTATGTGGCTTAATTAGAAACGTATTTCTGGGATGGGAATGCACAAGACATAATTTTAGCCAGCTGAGGAACAGAGACAGACTTCTTTGGAAATCTACTATCTGATGAAACAACAAAGGTTTGGGTATGAATTATTCAAGACCATAGTCAAACTATTCAGGAATCCTGATATGGGTCTTGAAGAAAACAAGCCTGGAATCTGTTTAGTGAATTTCTCCAGCTTGGGTCTCTTGAGGCTTGATGAGTTCCCCATATGGGAGTAAGAAAGAAGCACATTTTTATGATCTTGGAAATGGGATGAGAGGGGATATTATCATTAATGATCTGCCAGCATTTTTACCACTAATTCATATCTACAGGGAGGGTTGTATCACAGTTACTTTGATTCTGCATGGTTGCATCTACCATGAAAACTAAATTTGATTTATACACTCTCTATACTTCGAGTCAAGCATATAAAAGAGTAATGATGCCTGGATGTGGTCTAGGTTAGAATCAACAGTTACAACTCAGTTATAAATCCATCATTTTTATTAATGTGTATTAATAANTTAATGCTCCAATATAAGTTTTCATACCCAGCCGGTGAGTTTCAGATGCCCACTTTGAGCAATGTTTCTGATCTTTTTTTGGTCCACTAGTGATGGAAAATAAATTTACCTGGTGGAAGCCCTTCTATTTTATTTCAGTAAAGGGGATTCTGTTCCTTGGCACAGGTAAGTCTACAGATCACTGTGAACAACAAATATATGTTCAATTTTTTTTCTCTCTCTCTGTATTCATTATTTTAAACAGAGTGAGGCTTGATTTTAACAGGCCTTAATAGAATAAAACTTTCGAAAATTATTTGTTTTCCCCATCTCTTCCCCTGCACAGGAAACTCTTATTATGTGGCTTAATTAGAAACGTATTTCTGGGATGGGAATGCACAAGACATAATTTTAGCCAGCTGAGGAACAGAGACAGACTTCTTTGGAAATCTACTATCTGATGAAACAACAAAGGTTTGGGTATGAATTATTCAAGACCATAGTCAAACTATTCAGGAATCCTGATATGGGTCTTGAAGAAAACAAGCCTGGAATCTGTTTAGTGAATTTCTCCAGCTTGGGTCTCTTGAGGCTTGATGAGTTCCCCATATGGGAGTAAGAAAGAAGCACATTTTTATGATCTTGGAAATGGGATGAGAGGGGATATTATCATTAATGATCTGCCAGCATTTTTACCACTAATTCATATCTACAGGGAGGGTTGTATCACAGTTACTTTGATTCTGCATGGTTGCATCTACCATGAAAACTAAATTTGATTTATACACTCTCTATACTTCGAGTCAAGCATATAAAAGAGTAATGATGCCTGGATGTGGTCTAGGTTAGAATCAACAGTTACAACTCAGTTATAAATCCATCATTTTTATTAATGTGTATTAATAATTGTTTCACAGAATAAATAACTTTGCTGTATACAAAAATATTGTCCACCTGCAATGATATTATCAATTCACAAATTATTTGCTAACAAATCTTTTAACCTTTCAAACAGTCCTTTTTTTTAAAAAAAAAAAATTTTACAGCTATTCCAAGTCTCTACTTCTTATATTAGCCTGAGCTTATGGAGCCAATAGCAAGACAGAATCATCAGTACACAAAACTGGGACATGAAAACTTAAAACAGGACTGAGACCTGTCTGATCTGAAGAGAAGTAGTTTTAAGCCAATTTAAAACACTTCAGGCAAAGAATCTTACAAGGTAAGAGCAATATTGCCTCAAGATCTAATACTGAATTTCTTTTTTCTGTCTTGCTATGGTACAAGGATAAAATTATTGCTAAAATAACTATTTCAGAATGTTAATAGCCAAATAATTTTGGGTCATGATAAGCTCAGAAATGACTGAAAGAGGCAATTGCGGCCATGTTTTTCTGAATGGACTCAACCTCTTTGTCTTTTGGCCTCAAGTGCATTGCTAGAACTCCTGCCTTACTCTCATGGTCATGCTTACATATGTCCATATTCGGTTTGATCTCAGATCTTCTCTTGAGCTTTTCATGTGTATGTAAACATTTAGATACCCTGTAATGTCATTTTATAACAGTTATATATGCTATTTACTATCATTAAGGGTCAAAAACAATGATCAGACCACTTGTAAATGTGTTGTTTTGACATGTGGATGAGCCTAATCTAAACCTCAATGACATACAGTAACTTCTTCAAGAAATAAGGCTGTAATACAGGGAGATTTTGACATTTCATGATGTTTTCTGTGCTGAATCAGCTGCTATTGACAACAATTCCTGGGTGACTTAAAATTCACTGTCTTCCAGAAAGTCAGTATGATCTGAGCTCTTCAGTCTCTTCTGAAAATGAAACATATTCTTCCAAGACACTTAGGCAGTGGAGAAAGCATTCTGTGCCTACTAATTTTACAGACAGTTTCATGGAAATGAATTATGAAGCGAAAAATTAATTGCAACAACTGTGGTTTCATGTTTTTTAAAAAAATGCTGAATTAAGACTGAAGTTACTGGAAAATAATACAGAAATTTCATTAAATTTTTTGGCATTTAAAACACATGTGAGCATTTACCCAGCTACTTATACATATAGCAGCATTTACATTTGAATACTTGATTGTGTCAAAGTTGTAACGGTTGTACAGAGCACATCAAAAAGATAGAATATTCTCAGTTTCACAATTCTCAAACTAATTTGCATTTGTAAAACTAGTACCATAAACATTGACTGGACCAATGTCCCTGTCAGTTAAAACCTTTTGTTTTCCTTTTTCTCAAGCGTGAATCACTTCAACAAATAAAAAAAATAGTTTGCTTATCTAAAGGAAAATATTGTTATGAAACATATTATGAAATGGTTTATCTTCTGTCTTTTTAACTTTAAATTTTCAAAGCTAGAAACATAATGAATTACACATGCAGGTTTAGGTTTCTTTTCCTTTTTTGGCGTTGTTTTGGTGCTTTGGTGGTTTTTTTTGGTTAGATTTCTTTTTTTCTTTTTTTTTTGTCTGAAGATGAGGATATGAGAATTTCTGCTTGTTTCCTATTCTGATTTTGAAACGCCAATATTCACGGTACTTTCATGGCCTCTGGAAATGACTAGTAGTTTTTCCATGAAATTTATGTTAGAATAAATTTAGCCTGAGGGCAATTTTGAATATTGCAGCTGGTTTAAGTACCTTGAGAGCAGCTCCTTTACTGGATGTGTGCAAGACAGGTATAGAGTTACAGAAATGAGTCATGGATCTTTGAGTAGGCAAATTCATATTGTGAAAGATATCTGCGTTGAAAAACAAGCTGGAAATGCAAAGGAAGAAATTCTCTATGTAAGAGAAATGCAATTAAAAAACCAAACTTCAAAAATCCAAATTAGCAAAGGTTCATTTTAAAAACAAAATCTTGAGAAATCATAGACTGAGAAGACAAAGAGTGTTGAAACCCTATTTTCCCTCTTTTTGCTCATGTTCTCATCACAGTTTTTGTAATAACCTACCTCAGACTGAAAACTCAAGTTCAAAATAAGCTTTCCAATTTATACCATATGGAGCCCCACTATTATAAAGCACAGTGTATTCACAGTGCCCATATTCATGAAGACTAAATTTTGAGGGCATTGTGTCAAATCTTGAATGAAACCATACCTTGTCGCAATACATTTAAGAAGTATTTTTACTTACATCACAGGCTACAGGAATCACAGAATCATAGAATGTTAAAAGTTAGAATGAACCTGAAATACATCTCCCAATAGACCAGGTTGCTCAAAGCCCCATCCAGTCTGGCCTTGAACACTTCCAGGGATGGGATAACCACAGTCTTTCTGGGCAACCTGTTCTAGTATCTAACCACCTTCACAGTAAAATATTTCTTCCTAATATCCAGCCTAAATTCCCCCTTTCCCTTCACACCCATTATTTTAGACTCTACTGAGTAGGTCCTTGAAGAGGCAAAAGTCTAATCTCCTGAAGTCCAGGGTGGTGAGCTTGCTGTGTGCCCTCCTCAGCGCCCTGGGGTTCTCCAACTCTGCCGTCTCGTGGTCACTGCAGCCAAGGCTGCCTTGGAGCACTACGTTCCCCACCTGCTCCTCCCTGGTGGTGAGCACAAGAGAATGTTAAGCACAATATTACAAGAAGATGATGAACACAACAAGAACTATATTAAAGCTTGACATTCTTGAAAATGGATGAATTTCAGCTTGTTTAATTTTTCTGTGGTACTGAATAGTCCTTTGATGTAACTGTTCAAGTATTGTATGCTCCAGAGCTGCCTTGGCTATGGACATCTTCACATACATCTGCCACTGCAAGGAAGTCACGAGGCTTACTACTGACTAAACAAGGATGTCAGGAAGCAGGAAAATCTGCCATCAGCTTTTTCCTATATATTATTCTTTGAGCCATTTTAAATGGCATCCCCCATCTTCTATAACTGGAGCCAAAGCAGCCTGAATTTTTTCATGTCCAGCTGAAATTCAACCTGATAAGGCCTTTCCTGTATTGCATCAAGTGGTGGTTCATGCATCCTGTTTCCAAACTGGAGGTAGCCGTAGGCCTTAGTGCTTTACCTTCTTGTTTCGTACCTAATCTGCATCAGCTGCTGAGCAGTGATTCCCAAGGAATTTGTTTAGCAGTACAGTAAAAGGAAAGGTTACTCTTTATGGTTTATGCTTTCCACAGCTCAAATACTACATGAGCTACAAGCAAAGGAGTTTTACTATCTTTATTTTAATTACGTGCAGTTAAATGTTCTATCAGAATTCCCTACCGTATTTCTTCAACTGATTCTCCTCAATTAGTGTAATGACTTTACTGACTTTCTGCAGAGCAAAACTGAAAAATAAAATAAAGAACATAAGCAAAGGAACAAATAAATAAATAAGGTTAGTCTGAGATGTAACCTTTTTTGATGCATATCAAACAATAGGAATAATTTTATTATTAAAAATTTATTAAATTTTACTTCTTTTAGTGAAGAAATTATCAGTGTAGTCACCAGTGATAATCTCTGTACTTCATGTTGTTCTACTGAGTGTAGAAATATTACAACAAATAATGAAGAGAAGTTGATGTATTGATAGGTTTTTGTTTCAAGTTCCACCTGTGTGAATATCCTCAAGCCATCCTGACCCAATATAGTAAGACCGAACTGAAGGAATTCCCTAAAGTAGGAGTTTAACATTAGTTTAACTAGGATCTCTGGAACTGACCGAAAGGCATTGCTTACTGCATGTCAACAGACTGAGTTTACAGGAGGGACACAAAATGTGAACCAACCTATAGGAAATATCTGTAATCTTGATGAAGAATAAGGCATCATGTTTAAGCAAATGCTGTTCCTGTGACACAACAAAAGCAAACCATCCTCAGCATATGGCACTTGCCCCTCTGTCCCTGACTGTGTAGAGAGAGAGAAAGCAGGACTGTCACCTTTACACCAAGGCACTTTACCTAGGGTCCTTTGTTCCCTAAATCAATGCACCAAAACTTTCCTTTTTGTCCAAGGAACAAAGCTCAAAGCAGGGTGCTATGCCAGCACTATCAAAGAGCTCCCACATCCTCCCTCTGAGCAACTTCATGTAAATCTGAGCCCAGGGTACTATAATTTAGTCTAAATTCTGAGCTTTTTTTACAGCTGAACCTGGTGGCATTTGGGAAAAATGCAATGTCATATTCATCCACTGTGCATTGATAGAAACTGATAGGCATGCATTAGTCTTGACAGCAAGCTCTGAATAACTGAAAGCTGTGTACAAAAAAGTTGGATCCTTGCCATAGATTAAATCGGTACTGTGCATAGATGGATAGGTATAGATTTTCTTTTTGAGGAACAAAAAAGAACAAAAAGATGGCTTACCCAAGAACTCTATGTGTGATGAATTGATGACAGAAGCCAGCTTAAAGTAAAAAAAATAAAACCCCAACACACAACTTGGGACATTCCCATATTTGTTCATGCCAGATCCTGACATCTTCCCCTTGAAAGGCTGATGCATTTTATAATACATCTCTTCACAATGTCTCTGCACTTTTAGGAATACTGATGAGACATCTGAGAGTTGAGACAAAAGCAGTGGGACTGCAAATATTTTTCAGATTATTTTTATTTCAGAGAAGGATGGATAGGATAAGGATATTAAAAAAAACCCAACTAAATCAGGTATGGAAACAAACTGCCATTTTGATTTTATAAAGACAAATTCTGACCTGAGTGAAATCAATAAATGAGAAAATATGAAAACATGATGCTTTTGAAATGCTGGCTTGCTCCCTGGGTACAGTAGAACCTACAAAGAGAGGGGACTGTCCTCCCATGGCCGTGCTGAACAATAACTGAGCAAATATTTGATCTTGTTCTGCCATCTTCTTTTGAAGAGTGATGTGCAAGGCACTCTACCCTCAAACTCGGAGGCTTCTTCTCTTCCAAAATGGCCAGAAACTACTTTATCTCACTCCAGTTCTGTATGTTGATTTGATGGCACAAGATTTTTCTCACTCTTCATAGGTTTATGTTTGATTTGTTACAGACACCTTACTCCCACTACAAACCACTGCAAAGTCACACTGAGTTGAAATGGAGGCAAGCACTAACATCTCCCTGTATTCTTTCATGTAGCTGATGGTGTAAGGGCACAAGCCAGCTGGGAGATGAAAAATGTGACATGGTACTCTTGGCAGCGTATCCTCACAGGAAATGTGCCAAGTCAGCTTCTGTGCCAATTGATGCCCCCATAAGTGAAATAAAAAGGAAGCACATGCCAAGGGTGTAGGGAACAAGTACAGGGGACTCATGCGAGGTTTATGTCTGTTTATGCTCTGAGGGCGGGGTGGTTCTCTCCCCACATCCATTGCATTTTCCAACTCTTCTATTCCAAGAGGGGATGGAGGAGCAAGTCCCAGAGCAAACATGCCATGTTCATGTTTGTGTTTGTGGCACAGTGAATATGCCACATTGAAACAACACTCCTGAAAGCTCCCTGGGAACTTTGTGCGTGCAGGGGAATGATGCAGCTCTGAGCTGTGGAGGGGAAGGAACATAACATATAGTGACTAGTCTGCAAACCATCTGTGGGGCATTCCCTCATGGTCCTCAAGGGGCTAATTGATTGCATGACATTACTTGCCTTTCTTTCTAACTGGGGGAAATAAAAGGAATGAAAAGAATAAATAATGTAAGGCATGAAAGTGGACTGGCATCCAAAAAACATAAACATATGCTTCACTACAATACTGGGAAACATCCTCATTAAATGTATTGCAATGTATTTTTATGCACTGTGGATTTGACCCATTGTATTTATAATAGAGAGTGTGATGATTTTATTTCCCAGATATGGGATTTCTTCAACTGCTCTGACATCATCCTACCGTTACAGTTCCCAAGTGTTTTAAATAGTGACTGTAGCTTTGAGGAGCACTTGAATACAGAATATGTCTCATGAAATATGAATACGTGTCATGAAATAAAAGGGGTAACACCAGCAACAGGCCTGCAGCTTGCCGGCAGCAACAGCCGGGTTCCCCTAGGGAGGTTGCGATTTTGGGAGAGACTCTTTTTCCCTAGAAAGATCTCCTGGGTTAGAAATAGTCTGGATTACTTCTATTAAGGATTTTGTCTCCCACGTACGGCTGAGATGAAGTGTTAGTCATACCTAAGCAATATCCATCAATAAGTTTGGGCTATGGGATGCACAGTTTTAATTTAATTGTACATTCTTAATTGAGTTTGTATTTGTAATTGCAGCTTTAAATCTTAACCGAGATATTTTTGGTAACAAATCATTTTCTTTCCTGAAGAAAGATCTCTAAAGTATGCAAAAATAAGTACTCAGGTTAATTTGAAAATGAAGGATGTATAATGAAAGATAGTTAGCATTTCTATTTCATTGTTATTATAATTTGTTCAATATTATATATTGAGATGTAATGTAACCCCCAAAGCTGCTACAGAACTTAATTACTTTTATATATTTTGTTTGCATTCAATTAGATATGTATAACAGCTACAGGATTTGTAAGTAAAGTATTTCTTTAAATGAAATCCATATTTTACTTCAAGTTTGAAAGAAATAAAAATTAATTCACAACTCAGATGACTATTTTAATTTAATTATTGTTTTTAATTAAGCTTGTGTAACCTTTTCTAGTTTTCTGAAGCTAAGGAGGTTAATATTTTGTGACTTAATACTCTTCATGGATACTGTTTCTAGTAAAGGTCTAAGATTTACAGATCCACCTCGTTTTGGAGCATGAAGTGCTGTTTGAAGTGTCTGAAATTGTGTTTGAACTCCGTGGCATGTTGAATACGCAGAAGAGGTTGTTAAGGCTGTTCTCATTAGAAGTAAGTTGTTCATCTAAAAATAATATCATATTGCCCAGCTGAAACCTTGGTCTTAGTGACACATGTGAGAAAGGGAATTTGTACTGAAACCTCAGGCTACAGAGTGTTATGAGTTGTGCTAAGACCTTCAAGTATATAGAAATAAAAGTTTAAAGATGGACTTACCCAAACTGAACCAGATTTAAGCATCTCTGACAGGTCAAGGTCTCACTGTGTTTTCTAGGTACCATTGTGATTTAAGAAGAATCAGTGCTGAAACTGGTCATGATGAACTTTGCAACACAGTAATGACAGCAAAGTAGCTTTTAAATTTACAAATGGCCCATGTTTGTATTATGTCACCTCAAAAATTTCAATACTGCTATGATCATTCCACATAATGTGAAAAAAGCTGGAAAAGGTTTTCCCTAATAGAAATACAGGAATTTATTTACCTAGTAGTTCTATCTTTGGAAGTTATACTTATTTAAGGTATTGTAGATGTGGCACTGATTGCCTTTTTGTTGGAAGAATTAAGTAATACATATTGTCTTAAGATATGATGTGATGGGAGGAAGTTATTTTTTTAGGTTTTTTTCACCCAGTCTTCTGATTTGATACTTCTTTGCTTTGGATTATGAACCTGTTGTTTCTGAAAAGATTGCCAAGTAACTCTCCTGCTGCTTATTTTTGTTAAAAAAAATTACTGAAACTGGTTGAATTTGTCACTGTCCCATTTTCCCAGTGCCAGCATCTACAGATGTCAAATGCATCCAAACCACTGCTATAAATGACTACATAAAACGTGAGTCAAGGAGGAGTAGAGTTACTTGTGAAACACCAAACTTAGTGTGGGAAAGCTCAGAAAGTTTTTCTAGGTGACTGAAAAAACATGTCCTTAAGAAATTTAGTGATGAATGAATTTTGTACAAGAATCTAACATTAAAAAAAGGCGGAGGGGGGATGGCCAAGTTTAAATTAGGTATCTTGGAGAAAACCATACTTAATAGAAGTGAAATTAAACCCACAGGTAAGAGAAGTAATGAAGAACAAGGGCTGGTGGAGAGTATCCACTACACTTCCTTTCCTAGACAAGAATCAGAGGCTCACCAAGAACCATGGAAAAAATCCTGTGTCACCAAAGCGCACTTGTTACTGTGAACAGCCATCCTCCAGTGGTGTTCCCAGCCCCAGCTGCTTCCTGTCGGGCACCTGCAGTGGGAACCAAGTATCTCTGATCCCACAAACCCATGTGCTGGCCTCCCACCACAGCTCTGGTTCTCTGTATTCCCTGCTTTCCTACACCACCCACCAGGGCTGGGATTCCCCCCACTTCCTCACAAGCCTGATACTTTTAGCTTTTCATGGTAATGCAGCACCCACCTACAATCACATAATTACCTTACTCTTTCCCCACCCTATCTGCTTTTCTTTTCTTTCTTATTATCATTCAGCTCCCATTAGATGATAATTAAATAATCTTTCTTCCAATCCAAATGTCCAGTGAAACACTAGCCAGCCATAGCTGACAGAAATTGGCAATGGAATATCCTTCCTAAGTGGGGTGGCAGAAGAAAAGCTTGGATTAATGAGATCAGTCTTCTCTATCAAACTGACATCAGGTCAGTTTGCCAAAAGCCTAAAAGTAGTTTATTTCTTCTATCTTGATAAATAGTTGATCAGGCCATGAAGCACAGCAGAGAACTAAGTTTCCTGATCTGCAGAGACTGGAATAAAGGTTAAAAACCCCAACTGCACAGCTATGTTATTACAGCTGGGGAAAGCCATAATGATCTCATCTTAATGACTTGTAGATCCTAGATGTTTGGGATGACATTTTATTTTTAGTGATGGCTTGTGACCCTTCATCCCTAGGGCAATAATGTTGGATATGGATATGATAAGAAATGCATATGGACCTCTTGCCCTTTATAAAAATAAAATACTATTTGCATATCAAGGTAAATTTTTTATTGCCTATATTAATACACCTGGGAAGTAAAATATGCCTTCTAGATATTTTCACATTGGGGATCTCAGCTGTGCTCAATCCTTGGTATTTGAAACAAAATATCCACACAATGTAATAATAATTCCACACTGCTATTTCCTGCTTTGGCATGCCTAGCAATAAGCATCCGATTTAACATTCCGTGTCTATAAAGGTGTTTATGTCAACTGAGCTTGATCTTTTTCAAGTACTGGTTTCTTTGCTTCTTGTTCCACACTACATAGAACTCCAAAACACATTAATCTCTTAAGCAGGATCCTTGAATTATAACTATTTAGTATTAGAAACCCAAAGGACCGAAGATGAATCCTTCTGATGAAAGAGATTATTTTTTGTATCAGCTTTAGTATTGTACTCATCTTGATTATGCACCTGTAGCCATATGGCCATTCCCAAACACTTCTTTTTTTGAGGGTATTTTGCTAGGTGAGAATTTTATTATAAATAGGGTATCTTTTCTTCTGCACAGAAGACGTATTTCTCCTTGGAATTGGGCTGGAGTATCAGAGGAATCTCCAAGATGAGCTACATGAAAAAAGAGATGTATTTGAAGGGTGTGATTAGTTCTTGTGGAAGAGATGACAAATTCTTTTTGCTGTATCTGTCTTTAGAGTAATGGGAACACTGGTTTAGGACACTGTCTGTACACAAACACAGCATTTAGGATAACTCCGAGCAAAACATCCAAGAGAGATTCAGATTTCATAACTTGCTGTCCATATCTTGAATTCACTGAGAAACCAAGATAAAAGGTATTACAAGGAAGCTTTTTTTGGGACAGAGTTATTAATCTCTGCAGGTCTTTCCCTGTTGGCACCCTTCTTGCCCACTTGCCAAAGAGGGAATTTACCAGGAACCAGCAGGCTCTTCTGTTTGCCACCTGTGGCACTGGTAGCCAGCCTTGCCCTGTGCTTTGGTCTTCCTGAGCAGCCGGTGGAGGAGGCCCTGTAAGCTTGAACTAATTCTGCTGAGGAATACACCTGATTCTCTGTGACAGCTTACAAGATACAGGGGTCAGATTCCCTGATTGTTCAGTGAGGGAAGCGGAAAATAACTCTGTTAATATGTCAGCCTCACTGGAACCATCTGAGAAACCTTGCAGATTGCTTCCCCTTTGTCCTTCTCTTACAGGGTTTCCCATAGGAAAAGGAAAATCTAGCCCAAAATCCATGAATAACTTTTTTCCATTGGCTTCGCTGGTTTTCATTATCTGGTAATTGATAATAAACACCTAAAAATAGTTTTTCACATTCTTTCACAATTTCTTTGTCAAAGCAGAAAAGAGCAGAAAACTTAATAGTGAAGGGATAGGATGTTGCAAGGGGATTTTTTTAAATGTATAAACAAAGACTTCTTCCATATAAGGATAAGGAGATTAAATTTCTTTAATAGCTGGGGGAAGGCTTGCTTGCTTTATATAACTACAGAAACTTCCTTTGTGGTGCAGCATTCCAGAGTGAGGCCACATAATCTCTTGGTGCATGTAAATTGCTGTGTGAATTATGTTCCAGTTATGAATTTAGAACTTAACTGTGACTGACTCTGAAGGGAGGAAAAACTCTCGCTTCACACAGTTACGGAATAATTACCAGGACCTTTAGCACTGGAACGTGACATGAGTGCTGGCAGTGTCAAATACTTGGATTGTTCTTAAAAATTAATGCAGGAGAAGTGAAGTTTATTCTGTCTTTCCATGTGTCAGCCCATGCATATGGAAATATGATTGATTCCAAAGTGCAGTACTCCAGAAAATGCTTCTGATTTTCTCCTGCTGGTCCGTCCTAAACATGAGAGGAGTCTCAGGGGCATGTTCCTGGCTGATTAAGCCAGCAGCTGCTCTGTCTCTTCTTCCCCCAGGACAGTGTGCACATATCCCACATCCTTCCAAAGTCTAAGCCTGGAGGGATGGTTTATTACCCAGCAATTAGCAATTTGTTAAAATAATATCATAGTAGCTGAGATAAATATTTTGATAGTCACTTCATTTTCCATTTTCCATCTTCCTTTGTCATCTGAGTGGTCAGAAGGCTTGATTGGCTCTTGTTTCTTTAGTTAAGTACATGTAAACAATTAATGTAATTTTGGCGCGATGCAGCCTTCAGCAGTGTGGAGTTATTCTATGAAAGTACAGGTGCTGCAGCTTCTGAACATACCGTTTCTAATATAACTTTGGAAAAGAACTAAATTTAGAAATATGGAACCTGGCTCTTCAAGTTCAGCAGAAAATAGTTTTGAAGAATATACCTCATTCAAATGTATATCGAAAGCACATCTGTATTTTATTATACTTTGAAAATAACCATTCATTGCTGATGATCAGAAGAAGTCTACTGTCTCTTCCTGTTTAGAAGCACTGTGTTCTAAACCATCTGCTGTGTCCTCTATGCAGATCTATGAAACAATTGGAAAATAACTAATTGGAAAAATTGGACATGGGCAGAGAAATCAGTAAGATTTTCAGCTAGAGCTGAAAAATGTAAAATCTTATTCAAAATATGACCTAAAATGAAAAAATAAAGAAATTACTGTAGCTCACTACATCACTGTTACAGTGATTACTATTTATGATAGTTAATGTTCTCATTTTAATATCTAAAAATATTATCTGTTATATTATTAAGGCTAATTTAATTAGCCCCTGCCTCAGTCTGCTTGTGCAGTGGCTGAGAGGAAGATTTTCATATCCATTTTTGGTGTCCATTACAAGATCCATTGGACACCTGTAAGTGTGCTTATGACCATTTCTGTAAGACTTACTTTAACTGGGTTTTACTGTGTGCATGTTGTAGGAGGCAATATATCGTCATTTCACATAATGTAAGCTATAAAGAGGGGAAAAATATGTATCATTAGGATTGCAACCACTTTGTAACTCTTACTCTTTCTCCCTGCAAATGCGAAATAATCCTTTTCATTAACTGTAGTTCATAGAGCTTCAGTGCACTGTATCATCTTAGCTGAATTCTGACTGTAAACTCCAGATATCAATGGGATGGAATGCTATTCTAGATTTCTTTATCTATGCCAAATGTTTGCCTCAAGTATAATTTGTCCCCAGAGTTTCTCTGTGTGTCTGTCTGCATACCATAAGCAATTTTACTGGATGTCTTTGTGACTTGTCCTGCTGAGTCAATCAAAGTTCTGCTTTGTCTTCAATGGAAGAAGGAAATAGTCCTAAATGAAAAGGCTTTCCCCTGTTTTGAGACTGACGCTGATCACACAGCCGCCCGGAGGCTGTGCAGGCGTCTTACTGCTCGAGGTGTCCCTCGTGGCAGGGGCGAGAGCAGTGTGGCAGATGCTGCAGGCTCCTGCGAGGAGCGGACTGCAGGCTGGTGTTAGGGTAGCGTTGGAGCAAAGACAAAGGAGAAGAGAGGGTCTCTCTGGCTGGTATTCCAATCCTTTATTCCTGGACAGGGGATCAGAAGGACAGAAGAGCAGGGAGCGCAGAGAGTGGGAAATAATGGTCACAGGCCCTTTTATACGGGGGCGGGGAAAGGAAGTATAAAGTACAATAACCAATAAAACAGGGACAAGTATGGGACAATATCCAAAAGAACAGTCTCAGGGGAGGGCATGATTTGAAAATTCCAATGGGGTATCGATTATAACAGAACTTTCCAAAGCATATGCATAATCATAAGGGATTACATATCTTGGGGAGGGGAGAGCATAAACCTATGATAAAACAATATGCAAACTAAG
Source organism: Dryoscopus gambensis (assembly GCA_013389985.1). NCBI lineage: Eukaryota > Metazoa > Chordata > Aves > Passeriformes > Malaconotidae > Dryoscopus > Dryoscopus gambensis. Next base: position 27,887 of record WEIT01014711.1, read on the forward strand.
GAACAGGCGGACCTTGGGAGAGTGGAACACACTCACCGTAACAGACACACTACACGTCGTTGCTAGGGTCTTCCTTAGACCACCACTCAGTGGTTTGAGTGGCTCTGCCCATGTGCACCACAACAGGAGAGTTTTGCAGGATTACATTATCTTTTTGTTCAGCTGAGCTCTGGTATATGCAGGTCACTTCAGGATATTTTCATGCTTGGTACCAGATGGAAAATGTCTTTTGCAATCAACAAAAAGATTCCATTGTTGACATTTCAAGTTTTTTTCTAAAACTGTAACTAATTTGCTTTCTACAAAATTTAACAGTGTCCAGAAATTATTACAAATACTTTGCAATGAGATTACTTTCATGGCTCAGAGGGTATGCAGTGTCATAGAAATTCACATTATATGGGTATGCTCAGATTCAGCTTGAGCAGAATCTGTTGCTTGGCTAGCTTAACTGATACGTTATTTGACTTCCATGTGGAATAACTTTATGAATGTTCAGTCCACTAATGAATCTATCTGAAAAACCTAATCATATCCTGGTAATTGGATTTCTCTCACAAACTCTTCCCTTCTTCACAAAATAATTGCTAGGTTATGTGACAAAAGGCTCCTATCCATGCAGGCAAAGAATAGGGAACAAAGCTGGGTGGGGCAGCCCCCCAAATCTTGGCAGATGGATGAGCACCTTGATCTGCCTCTTCCTAAGGCTATGCCAGGAGGATGGTTGGCCCCACAGTCTGGGGACAAGATCCATCCTGATGGATCAAGGAAAAGCCTCCCCAGACTACCTTTGGGTGCTGCCTTAAAAGGGTAGAGAATGGGATGCAAGGCAAAACACTGGGGAGAGATAATGAGGCACAGGTGTCAAGTGCCAGCACTTAGAGCAACTGAGGGTCTGTATGCCAACGTGATTCCTGAAGTCACAGGAGCTCCAATCTACACTTATGGAAAGAAAAATCCTTCACAAACCTAAGGATAATAGCTGTTTGCTTTGCTGGATATCTTATCATATACTTGAATAGACATTAGGCAAAGAAACATGGTCCCAGATAATAGAATTGATGCATGAATTTATTAAAAAAAAAAAGGTGTGTGGGGAGAGTGGAGGGAATTATAAAATTAGACAGTATTTTAAGATTTGCGTATGGGAATCTTCCTGAACTAGCAAGTTTTAAATCTTGAAAAACACACAGACATTCTTGTAAAGAGACATATTTAAGAAATCTTCTTCCAGAAACAGGCAGAACAGTTGTTTTGACTTTGCTATTTTTTTCCTGAGGCAGGAAAGTACCACTGGCTTCACTATTCTGCAACATATGCCCAAACTGTTTGTCTCATTTCCAGAGTCAAACAAACGTCTTTCTGTTTATCAAAATTGTTTGTCTTCAGTTGTCTTCAGTTTCTAAAAAATAACTAGTGTCTAGGTCTAAAATCAACAACAGTTTAAGATCCTTACTAATCAAAACCTGGATAGAAAGACAGACACTGTGTAAGGAATTTCTCTACTTTGAAGTGTAAAGAAAAATTTGAAGCAGATGCTCTTACTTGAGACATCAGGATATTAGTTCACATGTAAGAGATCCTCCTGTTTTGTAATACAGGTATGTATGTTTGAGCTTTTTCAAAGTAAGTCCTGTGGCTTCCACTGTCAGTAGTACAGAAGAAATGAATACAGGACTTCCTTACATTCTTCTGTTTTCCAAAATACAAATGAATCTGACAGGACAAAGCCATCTTCATGCGTCACGTACAGAATTCATCTGTCCATAATTTATCTAAACTCTTTAGTAGTGGTATAGTGTTTACTGAAATTGAAAAAACTCACCAAAACCCCCCTCCAAAACCCTCTATAATTTTATTTTTAAAAGCCAGCTTTTGAAAATGCAGCACATTGAAGAGTTTTAAGAACTAGATTGCAGTTACCTCTGCAGAGGTAATTTTGCCTTACAGCACTAAGCGAGACTCAGCCATCGGGGCCAGGGCTCGAGGTTCGTCAAAAGTTCCTCGAAAGTTTTTTTCCCCACTTGAAAAAGATCTCACTAAAACATCATCTAATGATTTGAAAACAACTGGAAACTGGGGCATAAGATTACTGTAATACATAACTAAATACAAGGGTTTAGACACTTTTTTGTTATTGTTAAAGTTTCCAAGAGTTTATATGAGAATCTTTCACAGGCTCCCAGATGCGAGGTATTTCACAACAGGCAGCAAGAGAGGGATAATTCTTCTCTGAAAGATGGTCAGGAGAGGGTGAGGAACACAGAGCTGGTTTTCGGAAAGGCATGATGTGGCCAAGTCATTCCAGGAAACTGTGTATTGGGATCTTAATAAAGGATTAGTAATTTTATTCTTTCTGGAGAGAAAGTGTCAGGGTTCCTTTGGTGATCTCTGACTTGAAATTTGTTTCTTGACTTGCCCTTGGAACATTGTGGTTCTTCTCTTTGAAACTGGGCAGGTGATGTTGACACAGCAGTTCTGTGACTTGTCACATGTAATTCAGCTTGTTATGAAGGGATAAATATATCTACTTATATTTGTCTGGTGATTTATACAGCCTGAGATGTTTTAGTGTTACCTTTTAAAGTTTGATTGCTCTTGAGTTTTATTTACATTTACAACAAAGGAAATGCTTTAGTGTTACATATTCAGTTGTGTTATTTTCCTGCTTATATTCTAAGATGAAAGAACCAAGGAAGTTGGAAGTATAATTGTAATGTCAGTGAGACGTTTGCTCTGAATTAGAGTTACACACTTGTAGTAATGTATTTAGTGTTGATCCTTGGTATGTATTTCAGATTATAATCCTGAGATTACTTTTGGTGAGGAAAAACAACTTTGGCAGTGATTTGGGGTTTACTTATATGGTTGAAAATATAATTTTAACAGTTTACATTCATTTCTTTTAAAGTCTGCTTATGCTCAAGGCTTTTCATTCAAAAGGTGTGGTGACTGTTACATATGACTGAACACAACACTGGCAACAGACTGTGGCCGACAGCCACAGAGGTAATAATGCTGCCTCTTTATTTTGTTGTGTGAGTTTTGATCTACCTAGAAGAGAGCGCTTTAAGTTATGGAGAATTTGGAATCCCTAATCAAGGAAAAATCTGTTTTAGCTGTCCTCAGAAATTTAATTTAGAAGACAAAAGGAATAACAGAGGCTTAATTTGTAGTCAAGATTATTTTATGCCTCCCTAGATAAGATGTGAAATATTTATACAGCAGATTGCTGCTTTCTGTGGCAGTAAGTTTTCCATAAATATATGAATGTATACAGTTGTACACCACCTTGTCAGTAGCAATCCCCAAGCTAGGACTAACCTGAGCTGGCACATTCAGGGGACACAGTGCTATGCCGAGGAGATACGAGCCTGATTTCTCAAAGCTGTGTAAAGCCTGAAGTAGCAATTATAGATTTTAAATAGCAATAAACATCTTGGGTGCTTTACAGCTCTGTGTCAGTGTGCCCAGATTCTGGTTTGAGGGATAGAAAAATCAGTCTTTGTAGAACATATCATCATGTGTTATGGCCTAGAGCTGGTATGTCCATCTCCTCTGATTATCTGCTGCAAACTTTTGTCAGAGATGAAAAGCAGTCAACAGAACAGACAGGGGTGCCACTTAAAAAGTTTCACATTAAGCTGAAAAATAGAAAAACTTTTCCATCAAGGCGGGGAAAGGAATTTAAATGCACAAGTACCTTGTTTTGGTCTTTTTCTTTCCTTTTTTTTTTTTTAATTTGAAATTTTTTTAAGGCTCAGTGTATTTGTTTTGGGATTTAGTTATATTTATTTATTCCCCCATTCCTCTCCAAGATATGCCTCTCTTCTGGAAGCTTTCATTCCATTCCAGTTCTTTAAAAAGTAGAAAAATGTCAACAACTTAAGCATCATAATCTGTTGCTCAAGGCAGGTGAAAAAGAAGGGGCCAAGGACTTACTGTCCACTCTCTGCAACATATTAACAACAAATTGTAGCATAAAGATACTTGAAGTTCCTTACATGTTTGTGTCTCGGTTAAAATGCCACAGATCTCTAATTCTTTCAAATTGGATTTTTTAATCGCAAACAAGAATAGTTTTATAAAGGATAGAAAAGTGTATATTGTAAATTTACATGGAGCATGTAAAC
>WEIT01014712.1:9224-19363 GCA_013389985.1 Dryoscopus gambensis
CAGCGTGCTATCGGGTCTGTGTTCTCCAGAGAGAGATGGAGGATTGACCTTTCTTTTCCCTGGGACTTTGGCTTCTTCTTCTTTTCTTCTGGAACTGTACAACAACACCAAAACATCACGCGGGAGGCCCAGAGGGGCCTACACCGAAAACCCAGCTTGGAAGAGGAGAGAGACCACACCCACAGAAGGACTTTGAAATCCCTCCACGTTTCTCTCCACAGCGAGAGGTTTACATTATTTATCATTATTATTCTTTTCCTGTGTGTTTGTTAAATAAATAGTTTTTTTCACTTTCCTCCGAGCAATATTTCTTTCCCAAACCTGGTGGGGGAGGGGTGGCTGTAACGAGCCTTCTATGAGAGGACGTTCAAATTTGGACTTTCCTCTCAATTTTGTCTCAAACTGGGACGCATGCTTACTAAGGAGAGTTGGAACATATAAACTCCTCTTTGTTGCATTATTTTTTGCTAAGGTTTCAAACAGGGTAAATCAGTTATTCATGTTATTCATACAGAGCACTGCACTAGAACTGCTATTTCCTGATTTTAAGACATGTTCACACTGTGGTAGGAAATGACGTTTACTACCTCTATGTTCCATGCTCCTGTAATTCAGGCACTGCAACACTGGTAATCAGAGCACAGGAAGTTATGTGCAATGAATTGACACGTTTTCAGGGCATGAAAACATACATATGTAATACTACAAGACAACAAACTCCTCAAATGAGATGGCCAGAGAGTTTCTTGTGAAATCACGTGTTCAAACTTCAATTTGTGAATAAAACTTATTTAGGAGTTCCAAAATTTTTTCAGTACACTTTTGAAACTGCATTTTCTATAGCAATGGATTTATAAATCTTAATATCCAAGGATCATTCTTTCTTATAGGGAAAGTGTCTGTGTTAGGATATGCTTAAAGAATCATGATCTAATACATGTCTTCCTTACTAGAGATTCAGATGACAAATAAGCACAATTTAAAAAAAATTTCTCCAATAATCATAGAATGGCCTGAGTTGGAAGGGACCTCAAAGATCACCCAGTTCCAACCCCACTGTCATGGGCAGGGATATCTTCCACTAGATCAGGTTGCTCAGAGCTTCATCCAGCCTGGCCATGAACACTTACAGGGATGGGGCATCCACAGCTCCTCTGAAAAACCTGTGCCAGGGCCTGACCACCCTCATGGTAAAGAATTTCTTCCTAATATCTAATCTAAATCTACTCTCTGTCAGTTTGAAGACCACCCTCTTTGTTCTGTCACTCCAGGCCCTTATAAATAGCTTTTCTCCATCTTTGTTCATTCTCCATCCCTTCAGATAGTAGAAGGCAACAATTAGGTCACCCCTAAGTCTTCTCTTCTCTGGGCTGAACAATCCCAGTTCCTCAGCCTTTCCTCTGAGGAAAGAGGTGCTCCATCCTTTTGATCATCTTGGTGGCTTCCTCTGGCCTGGCTCCAACAGGTCCATGTCCTTCTCGTGCTGGGACCCCAGAGCTGGATGCAGCATTGCAGATGGGGTCTCAGCAGAGCGGGGCAGAGAGGCAGAATCCCCTCCCTGGGGCTTTGGATGCAGCCCAGCACGAGGGGGTTCTGGCCTGCAATCGCACATTGCCAGCAGTATTGATAAATACAGGAATTCACCCCACTGAGCATATCCATAATGACACATACTCCAATTACGCTCTAACATCCTTCATTTTCTGCTGGACTTTCAATGTACAAAAGACCATATTCATTAGAATACCCTTTATTCCATGCTACTGAGATGGGAAAACAAGGGTAATCCCTGCAGACATATGCAAGCCTGTGTCTATCCAGCACAGACTGGGATACGTACTGAGTTCTCACTAGCACTCAACAAGATTTCTAGAAGTTCAAATATCATTAACAAAGATCCAACATTTTCAATCCTGCACATAAGATCTATTTATTGACTGATATGAGCACAGCATTGCATTTTTTCCCTATCCTGTTTTGAAAAGAATGAATACACTGATTTTTTTTTAATCAATCTCAGACATCTGAAATGGAAAACATCAGCTGGAGTGCTTTATATTTTGTTTAGTTGTAATCATCTGAAAACAAGAGTTTCTAATAGAAAGTGTCAAATATTCCTAACTGCCTTTAAAAGTATTATTATTTAACAGCTTACAAAACTCTATTATTTTGGGAGAACACAGCTCTTTTTAGAAGCAGAACTGGTTTGGAACAGTGAAAAAGAAAGAATTAACACTTAAGTACTGTTAGTAAATTTGTGCTCATCTCTTTTATTGCATATTGGATGTGTATATGTGTATCCTTGTAGCATTATTCAAAGCTGTTCAACAATCCCCAGATGAAAAATAGGCAGGAGATACAAAACTGGCTTTTGACCACCTCCACATCTCAGTTTATCAGGCAATACCATCTAGTTTCAGGAAAGATGACGAATTCTTCCATTCTCCTTCAAATGTTTCTACAGTAGAAAAGAAAGCTACTGAGCAGACAGAAGAATGAAAAATCTACTATCTCTGGGGAAGAGATGGAAAACATAATTTTCAAAGGATTATATCACACATCTTTTGGCATACCACCAAAGAGGATTGACTTACATGGAAAATCATTGGAGAGGGAATCCTGTTGAAATGTTCTTTAATACAAAAGATATGGGATGATCTACAATGCACATCCTATTTATTAGAGAGGACTTAAAAACATTGCAATCTGTCTCTTGTAAATTAATTATTTAATTCCTTAGACATGACCAAAATCTAATTTTGTCGAGTCACTGAAAATTGCATGAAATTTCCTAATGATAGAGTTTTTTAACCAGGTTAATTGCACATTTATTAATGAGGCATCATATTGGTTAGTAGTAATTATTTCAAATGAATACTGATAATTCCATTTTTCCATAGCTAAACATATTTTTTATAACCATGAATACGCACAGCTATTACTTTTTGCTGACAATTTCAGTACTAATGGATCCTGTATATTAACAACTGACTTACTTCTAAGTGCTGAAATACAGCTCTTAAAACACTATGCACAAATACATGGAAAGTAATTTGTTGAAAGCCAAGTGACATCTATTCCAGAGCATTATATGCCTTTTTGCAGAGTTGTATCATATGTATCTATATAGACATGTATACATAAATTCAAAACTTAGGCAATAACATTTTTATTACAAGTATGAATTCTCTTATAATTCTCTCAAGTAGAATTAAAAGTAAGCTTTGCAAGTTTTGTGATAACTTCAGGAAATTAAGTATATCATAATTTTTTCTCCACTGAAAAAAAATTGATATGACAACTATAAAGAGCAGGAACTGTTATCTTTCCCTTTTTAACATTTAGAATTGTTGTTAAAATGAATAGGAATTTAAAAAAAATGAGGACAGTAGACAAACCTGGGTTGACCCTGGCTGGATGTCAGGTTCCCACCCTTCGGTCACACTGTCTCTCCTCTCTCCAGTTGCACGGTGGAGAGAAAATGTAACAAAAGGGTCATGAGTTGAGAAAAGGGCAGGGAGGGGTCACTCATTGATTATCATCATGGGCAAAACAGACTCAACTTGGGATATTAATAGACTTTATTACCAATCAAAATCAGAGCAGGACAGTGAGAATTGAAACAAATCTTAAAACCTCCTTCCTCCTCTACCTCTCTCTCCTTCCCAAGCTCTACCTCCTGCCCACCAGTAGCAGAAGGACATGAGGAAGGGAGGTTATGGTCAGTTCATGACAGGATGTTTTTGCCTCTGCTTCCCTCTAAGAGAGTAGAGTCCTTCCCCTGTTCCAGTGTGCAGGTCCCTCCCATGGGAGAGTCCTCCGGGAACTTCTCCAGTTTGAATCCATCCCTTGGGCTACAGTTCCTCACAAGCTGCTCCAGTGTGGGTCACCCCCACAGGGTCNGGTCGCCCCCACAGGGTCATTCCTTCAGGAACAGGCTGGTCCAGCATGGATCCCCTACAGTGTCAAAAATCCTACCAGGAAACCTGCTCCAAGGTGGGCTCCTCTTTCCATGAGTCCAAAAGTCACTGCCAGGAGCCTGCTCCAGCAAGGGCTTTCCATGGGGCCAAAGTCCTCTCTCAGCCTTCATCTGTTCTGGTGTGTGCCTCTTCCATCGGTTGCAGGTGGATCTCTGCATCTCCATGGGCTGCAGGGGAATCCCAGCTCTGGAACAACTCCTGCCCCTCCTTCTGCACTGCCCTTGGTATCTGCAGGGCTGTTCCTCTCACATATTCTCACTTCTCTCTCTTCTAACTGCAATTACTTCTGTGCAATAGATTTTTTTTTTCCTTCATAAATATGTTTTCTCAAAGGTGTTATCACTGCACTGATTGGCTCAGTCTTGGACAGTGGCACCTCTGTCTTGAAGCCAGCTGGGATTGGCTCTGTCAGACATGGGGGAAGCTTCTGGCAGCTTCTCACTGAAGCCACCCCTGCAACCCCCGGCTACCAAAACCTGACCACAAGAATGCAATACAGCAAAAAAAGGTGATTAAACCAGAATGAAGCTGAATATATCACTGTGCTGTTTCTACTCAACACAAAGTAGTTTGTTCGTCTTCAAGCTCTTTTGTAACATGCGAGGCTTGTCAAATTACTACAAGCTAATTCTGCATTTAACTTACAAAAACATGAACAGATATACTAACAGATTCTGCAATCAAGTTTTGCAATGCTATGTTCTGCTCAGGAGTCCTGAGTATTGTAAATTTGCCAAAAACAGCAATGAGTTATTTTGCTTTTTTTTCTGATTATACTGGATGTGTAATTCTCTTATGCTGCTGGTGTGCCATTGTTTCAGTGGTTTGGAGTTCTCCTTTGAAAAACATGCCAATGGCATGGAAACAGAAATAATTCATTACAGAACCTTTGCTTTGGTACACTGAAGACATAGAGTGGTTTCTGTAATACTTCAGAGTGGCCTGTGTCTTACCTGAATGGTGCTACTCTACACAGTCCATGGTAAACACTGACTGAGAAGGAGTGAGAGAAACCCCAAAGCACTGCCCAGATACATGAGTTCATGGTTAACTAGATCGAGCCAACTCTGAGTAGATCCATTTGTTATTGACTGGAAAAAGAAACAACAGATTCTATGTAACCTCTGGTAACTTCACACTTCTGCATCATATTTGGGGCAGGGAGAGCATATAGGGCAAGGGTAAGGAGTGCTGATTGGTCTTAGATCTGGTAAAAGTCATGAGACCCCAGAGCCTGTTCCTGATGGACAGTGGTGCCATGCAGTCTGTATCAGCTTGGCAGACCTCAGCATGCCAGATTAGATGGGGAATGAGCAGCTCAAAAACTCTGTTTACCTTAAAATTTTAAGAACATCTGGCCTGTGAGCTGGGGTGGGTTGCTTGGTACATTTTTCTTGAGAGGCCAAATGGATGTAGATCCTGAGTGCTATTTTCACTATTTGTATTCCTGAGAAGCACAGAAGAATTGTTTGATAGCTTATCGCCTGCTATATCAAGTATTTGCTTTTATGTGCTTCAAATTCTATGTTGCATTATAACAGAAATTTGAAAACACCATTTGAAAATAAGTACTTTTTGCAGGCCAAGCAGCTTACACAAGAAAATTTTTCCACAAATATAGGTAATAACTGATGAGTCAGAATCACTCACCTATTAGTTTATTATTCTCTTTAAATGAAATCCATTTTAGTGATGCTGACAGCAGGGCTACACTGACTACCAAGATCTTGCTAGCACAGAAACCTTGATGTTGTCCATAGGTAAGATTTTTCAGCTAGTTGACATATACATGAGCATTCAGTAGTGCCATGTACTCACAGAATCATCGCAGAATGGCCTGGGTTGGAAGGGCCCTTAAAGGGTTAGATCATCTTGTTCCAACTCCCTGCCATTGGCAGGGACACCTTCCCCTTGACCAGGTGGCTCGGAGTTCCATCCAGCCTGGCCTTGAACACTGCCAGGGAAGAGGCCTATTTAGTAATATATACTGTGCAGAGACATCATCTTCACAGGCAACAGACGATCTGGATGCCTAATGGTAGCAGATAGGATTGTCCATCTGAAAGAGGACTGGAGAATATCCTAATCAATGGCTTCTCTTCTCTAACATGCCTGTGAAGGAAACCTTCCCTCTGCTCAGTGTGTCATTTGGATAAACTGCAGTCCTAAATGTCTCTCCCAATTTCTTCCTCTACAATGTTATTTCCTCTCTCTTGCAGGAGATATTTAGTGATTCTTCTTGTCTTGTTGATTGTGATCTTGCTTCTTGTATATTTTGGCTTATATATCATCAGACTGGATAGAACTCCCAAGTTCATGATTGTCAGACTTTTGGACAAATTCATGGTCTTTGCAAAGTTGTTTTATTTCTCTCTAATCTTGACTGAACACAACCTCATGTTCCTCTGGTTTCTGACTTCAGAGTGTCCTTAGATTCCAACAAATGTTTGTGTTCAGCTGAGACCCCGTGAACCAGAACCTCAGCATGAGAACAGGCCAGTGGATGTATGCAGGAAGCGCTCCATGGTTCCTAAAAACTTTTCCTGTGCCAGTCATCTCCAGGAAGTTCCCTGTGCAGCTTAAAAAAACCCAAACCCTGTCTTTTTTAGTTGGTGTTGTGGAGGATTTTTTTAATAGACACCTGTGTGTTCCAAGAAGTTTACCAGGCTTTGGAATATCTCATTTGTGCAGGACTCCAAGAACCACATGGCAGCAGAACCTTGACTACAAACTCCTATTAAAAAAAAAACAATGCTAGATTTCTTATTTCCATTGATTGATTGATGCCTTTAGTCCTTTTTTGCATCTGCTTGACTCCTGTCATTCCTATTTAGATTATTCTGGCCTGTTATTAGCTATGTGATGTCATGTATTTGTGTCCTGAACAAAAAGTACACAATATTCTCTGAGGCCATGAAACCTTGCTGTCAAAGAAACAATTGATAGTGACAGTCCAGAAAAAGCAAAGTTATCTATTGTTTGTTGATAAAGAAAAATGTTAACAAATGCATTTTATATCATCAGATACTGGGAGCCAGCAATACAAGAAAGAGTATTTTTGCTTTAAAGTCATTTAAATAGGCAAATAATTAGAAGTGGGAAAAATATACTTTATAATCATAAATATCTAGCAGATGCAGTCCCTGTTTGAAAAGCTAATTCTTATATTTCTGTATGTGTTGATCTTGTGACCCAGCTCAGTCCCCAGAGAGTATCAGTATTTTTAGAATGAAGTCACTTATACACTAATAATATAGAACCATGGATTTATAGAATCATTTAGGTTAGAAAGAACCTTTAAATCATGAAGTGCAACTGTAAACACTACCAAGCCTACCATTAAACCATGTCCCCAAGTGCCACATCTATACCTCTTTTAAATAATTCTAGGGATGGTGACTCAACCACTTCCCTGGTCAGCCTGTTCTAGTGCTTGATAACCCTTTCAGTAAAGAAATTTTTCTTAATGAAAAAATTGCTTCCCTGTTGCAACTTGAGGCCATTTCCTTTCAACCTATCACTTGTTACTTGGGAAAAGAGACTGACCCCCAACAAATTTATAAATCATGTGAGCTTTAACATTTTGAAAGGGGTGTGTCCAAAAGTAATACAAATAATGAAAAAAATGTGCTCTATCATTAGCTAAGTGATTTAGTTTGTTAATTTATATAGTTCTTAAATAACTGTATCTTATTTCCAAACAAAATTCTTTTAAGAAAATGATTCCAAATATTTATTCTTAGTATAGTCAGGGTTTTTTTCTAAGTAAAACACAGTGTTTATCGTTTGGGCACTAAATTGATCAGAGGACCAAACTGCCTGAAGAGTGAGAAAGAGGCACTTAAATAACTTTTTAAATTGGAGATACTCATATTAGCTGGATTTAAGTAGGAAAATTAACAGACTTCCTTNTGATTCCAAATATTTATTCTTAGTATAGTCAGGGTTTTTTTCTAAGTAAAACACAGTGTTTATCGTTTGGGCACTAAATTGATCAGAGGACCAAACTGCCTGAAGAGTGAGAAAGAGGCACTTAAATAACTTTTTAAATTGGAGATACTCATATTAGCTGGATTTAAGTAGGAAAATTAACAGACTTCCTTTGGGAGATATGGGGGAAAGAACGGGACTTTTTTTTTTTTTAGTCACAGTTATGCAGTATTTCTGAAGATGAAATTACATGGCATGATGACAAGACAAATTGATGGAATCCCTATGAGTCTTATTTTTCATGGAAGTCTAGTCCATGTAAGACTCGTTAAGACTGCAACTAAAAAGTTGTTCTCGGCAGAAGAGGATTGCATGTTTCAGAACAAGTACAAATTCTGTCCCACTTACAAATGTGATTCAAGGCTAATTATTGGAGGGTTCATCAAAGTTTTGCTCACGTCAGTGGCAAATCTACTTAGTTCAGATGAAATGCAGGCTGATATTGTTTGGAAAAAGATCTGGTGTGGAAAGCATGGCAAAGCCATGGAGACCTATTGATAAGACTAATATCATAGTAGACTAATATCTACTATGAATATTTCTGAAACAAACCATCAATATGCTTTTTCTAAGCAATTATTGACTTACTCACTCAGAATTTAGGATAAAGTGCTTTATTAATTGAAAAGAACATGCTTTTACTTCTGCTAATCTCCTTTAGTGGAACCCACTGAGCATTCCCACTGCCTTTCCATAGCAGCAAAACATATCTTCCTGAGTGCCTCTGATTCCTAGTGTTGCAACGATGTAAATTAACAAATAAGCATTTTAAAAAGCCTTCACTTACTAAGTGCCTTCATTGAAATGCTGAATTCTTTTGACTGACAGGTATGTATCCAGAAAAAATGACCAACTTATTAAATTTGAGACTATTTAATTAATTACTCTTACTTGCAAATGCTTCAAAACTAAATGCCAAGTGCACTATGCTATTAAACAATCATAAAAGAAATCATATTGGGTCTAATGGTTTTAAAAGTCATTTTGTGAGAATGCAGGCAATCATTCATAATAAAAAAATCTAGAGAAAATCAGCCTAAGGGATTTAATGACCTGTGAATAAATTGATAATAAAAAAAGTATAAGATTTGTGATACCTAAATTTGTTTTTAAAATATGGGTGTTTGTTTTATTTTCTGCATTTAAGGTGTTACTTCTTACAAGCCTTTGTTTCTTTTTTTCCGAGGAGAATTTTGTCATTTTGTGGCTCTAATATCCCAAGGACAGAGGATTTTTAAACTTTTATGTTTGTGTGCTATCGTCTTGTTTAGGCTTTAGGGCTAATATAACTCCAAATTCTTAATGGAACGGGAACTATATAAGCATTGGAGTCCCTGCTGAGAAACTCAGCAAAAGTTAAAGGTATCTGAAATTTTAAATAGCTATGAAAAGTGAGTGCAAGTTAAAAGCCTGCTGTTTTTCTTCAAGCACTGTAATAATGTGTAAATTAAGCTGTATAAGAAAGGGATAACTCTTCAGAAACAGCTTGGATTCTCTGTACACGGAGACAAATTGCTAAGCCATACTGGATAATTTTTACATGGCAGAGAGAGGCTAAAGATGCTAATTGTTTTATAATGTTAGCTTATTAAAGGATGGGTTTGGCTATAATTCCTTATCTGATGGAAACATAATTTTAAAATAGTGCACATAAAAGTAAACCCAGTGATATACAGAGTTGCTTTCTATGTTTTCCTACAAGAAGTACACAGAGGATTTCACTAGCAGGCATCAAAGTCATAAACAGGTGTTCTTGTTTGGGCTGGGATAAAGTTAGTTTTCCTCTTAATAGGTGGTACAGGGCTGTATTTTGGATTCAGTGTGAGAATAATGTTCATACCACGCTGATATTATGGGTGTTGCTAAGTAGTGCTTACCCAAGTCATAGACTTTCCAGTGTCTCATGCTCTGCCAGTGAGCAGATGCACAAGAAGCTGAAACATAGCACAGCCTGACCTGAACTGGCCAAATGGGTATTCCATACCACAGAACATCATGCTCAGGATATAAACTGGGGGGAATTCGTTGGGAACTGCTGATTCCTGCTGGGGCATGGGGTGGACACTGGTCAGTGGGTGGCGAGTAATTGCACTGAGCATTACTTACCTGTCTTTGGTTTTCTTCTGCTTTGCCTCTCTCTCTCCTTTTAATGATGATGATGATGATGAT
>WEIT01014714.1:0-11884 GCA_013389985.1 Dryoscopus gambensis
TACGTAGCCATTTTGGTTATTATGATCTGTAGAAATACAGCAAAAGAAAAGTATAAAGATATCACTTTAGAAAATAGGTAAGGAAAAGAAGGAAACGGAAAGAAATTATAAAAGTTGATACTGGAGATGAAAGTTATAACTTCCTGTGTATCTACAATGAGACTTGATGTTGCATTTTCCATGTCCATTGGTTGAAGTGATAGTCACAGTCTTGATCGGTCATGGGTGGGGGGATCCCACAAAGCACAGCATTCAATGGGTTGATGAATGTTCAGGCTCAGNTGCATGTTTTTTCCAAACACTAGATTTTCTCTTCACCCTTTTTATTTAGTCTTAACCTGTAAAGTGCGTTTTATTCCTTTTGTGTACTGCAGGACAAGTCCTGAAAAATCTTTCTATTTGAGGTATCTCCTTCAAACACATTTTAGACTCTTCACTCTGTCAAGACAATCTAAGCACTGCCCATCCTTGATATACTCAGTATGCTATGTCTTTGCTTGTCAAACTTTTTTCTTTGTTAAATGTTGCATCTCAGTTTCTTGATCATTTGCAGGATTTATTTGTTTCATTATCTCATCTACAACAGATCTCTTGGGTCCAAACCTTAAAGATCAAGCTGAAGACTTTCTGGTTCTTTCCCTTTCTGTAATATGTGTTTTTTTAAAAACACATCCTCCATTTTTTGCATTGGGTGCTGCACTTCACGTTTCTGTAGAGGGAATTTCATGATTAACTTTCTCTGCCTGGCCCAACTGAACACTGTTTAAAATACATCAAGAGCTTCAGAGCCAGCTATTATCAGGATTGAAGCTTACTTCTGACTACCTTCTCCTTTACTTTCATGCATTACTCACAGTTACTAGATACAGAACTGTTTAAATCTTCTGTACTTGTCTTCACATTTCCAGAATTCTAGAGCTGGTTAGACTTGCATTCTTCTTTTCAGAATATCTTAGTAGTTTGCTTTATTAGTCATTATCATTTTTAAGAAATTAGTCAGAACTGTCATGCCCATACTTCCTGTTTGGCTTTGGTTTGGCAGTGTGACCCATAGACTCCCTGGTAGATTACTGCCCCTTTGTCTCACCTTCAACAACCAGTTACATGCCCTCTTTTTTTCTTGGCTACTTCATGCCTTTTCTATTTCTTGCTTCTTCAGGTACAAAGCCTGCAGAATCTGGCCCTAAATCTATATTGAGGATTCCTCTCCCATTCTCTTATTAAAATCAGTAATCTGTACAAGTCTCTATTTATTAACTAGTGTCCTAATTTACTTTTTTCTTTGGTCTTTCTTATTTAAAATTTTCTCCTTTCATTCATTCCTGATATATCTCTAAAAGCTGATTATCTGTTATTTAAGGACTTAATTTTTCCTAGTTTGGTAATGAACTAAAAGATCTTTCACTACTTTCAGATTTCCCATAAAATGGTATGTCTTTTAAGTTTATGTATATAGAACCTAGCACAAAGATTTTCTGCTAGATTAAAAAAAATTCTTAAATGCAAAAGAAATAAAAATGTAACAATAATTTTATATTTAAAACAATTAAAATTAAATATTTACACATTACCTTAATATTTCATTATCTGTAATTAACAACAGTAATAATGTGGTATTGCAACTGTTGCGATCTTTTCAGTAATATATTTTACCCTATATATTATTTTGATAATCAGCTCAGAAATTAGCATGAAAGACTAATGATGTGCAACTAGGTTTATGAACTATGGAAGTAGAGTCTTTTCCCTACCTTCAAGGAAGCTGTTTCAGTTATTAAGTAGAATTAATGGATATTAATTTGTTCACATTCCCTATGGAATGCCTGTACAAATTAAGTGTAAACAAAGAAGAAAACTGCCCCTCATCAAAAATATTAAATATATCTAATATGTTAGCATGCTCATAATACAAGAATCATTGAGTTCTAAATTTTAAAATATTGTTCATCAAGAAATGATATTATATTTCACTGAACAGTAACTGCTGGGCATATTCAAATCACTGCTATCATTTCTCCTTCATCTTTTATCATGATTCAATGAAAAATGACAATTATGTCTGTGATTTCTTCAGAAATTTCTGCAGGTTTAGACTTATGCCAGTATTTAGACTTTCTCATTCTAATATGGATGAATTTAAGGTAATGCAATGAAACGCAATGGGGTCAGATAGAAAGTAACACTTTTGGTGAAATAGCATAATAACATTTAACTTGGATTAGACTGAAGTGTCACATCTTGGAGCCAAAAGTGGCCCACTTCAATACTTTTACCAGATTTTGAAGGACTACACACTGTTTTATTTAGCATCCCGTCTTTGCCAGTCAGCCAGGGCACTGAGTTATAAATAAATAGAATTAATTCTGCTGGGGAACACATGTCACCACCAATTGGAAGATATCAGGAAAGTATGAGCTGAACAGCAGCTCTGCTCACGTCACCAGGTTGTCTAACATTTCAGCAGTTTTCAGTGTTTGAAATCTGCTAACAGTCAGGGGAATCTAAGCAAAGATAGTACCAAATCTACCAACACTGTGCTATCTGTGCTGCTTTCTTCCTGTGATCTTATTGGAAAACCATCTTACTAAAAGTAGATTCAGCTGTGTTGTTTTAATTTGCAGAAAGACCACCTCACTAGTAAACTCACTTGAAAAGATAACATTGCAATATTCTAGGAATTTGGCTAGGAGGTTGGTTGCCTATGCAGACTCCCTGGTTTGATGAATGTCCCTTCTTCTACAAGGCTGTGGCTGTAAAACTTTTCACCAATTACTTTTACAATTAAGAATTCCTCTGAAATATGGGGCATGATGAGATTATATTTGGGTAAAACTCACTTTGGTGCTTGCCCCAGTAAAGTCAGAATATTTTAACCATCTTTGTTTAATAATTACAAAAATATTTCCACACATGTGCAGTCAAAACAATTGAGAAAGGTATTATGAGGAGATTTCTGTCTGTCTTTTTGCACTATTCCAAGGATGTACCCTGCTACCAGTGTGCAGTGTTTCCTTAGCCAACAGAAAAACAATCCCAGTAAGACATTTCTGTTGCCTTGATCCCAGTAACTAGCATGACATTATGTAACTTTGTCAGTTGAAAGGCATTATCCATATTTAGTGGAAATTAACTTATTTCTTCTTCAAGTGGGTTGGGTTCCACTCAACATATTGGGCCGTATAGTGTCCTGTGAGATCTCCCCATGTGTCAGTGAGATTTGTGAAATTTCAGTGAGCCACTTTGAAGACTCATCACTTTGTCCCATCCAAATATGCTTTAGATATTACTGAAGAGAAATGTAATTTGCTGACAGTATCTGTTTAATCCTATGTGTCACTCCTGTACGTCAGTGGTGCTCTCTGATGTTGGTATCAATAAGATTTTCAGGTTTGGTGAAACATCGAGCTGAAAAGAGCCCTTTTTTCTGGTTTCCAGTTATTAACTATGTTAAAGTACTGCCATGGTTCCCTTAAACAGCTTCCCTTAAGCCGATGTTCTGGCACTTTATCTTCAGAATAATTTTTTTTCCCATTTATTTTCACTGTAACCATGTTAAAACACTTAATATCAGAAAAAGAAAGCATGGAATATAGGACAAGAACAACATCTACTATCAAGAAACATAGTTGCCACCAGCTTGCACAACTTAGAACCACGGAATCATTAAAGTTGGAAATCACCTCTAAGATCACCAAGTTCAACCATTAACCTAAAACTGACAGGTCCACCACTAAACCACATCTCTAAGCACCACATCTACAGGTTTTTTGAACTCTTCCAAGGATGATGATTCCACCATTTCCCTGGGCAGCGTGATCCAATGCCTGACCATCCTTTCAGAGAAGAAATTTTTTCTTAGGTCCAACCTAAATGTCCTCTGGCAAAACTTGGAGCCATTTCGTCTGGCTCTATCACTTGTTAGAGTCACTCTGTCATAGAAGACCATGCTGGTCAAGCAGGACCTGCCTTTCACAGACCTGTGCTGGCTGGGCCTGGTGCACATGTCCATGTCTGGCACAAGCAACTGGGATGGTTCCTTGAATGTGTGAACAACTTATTGACACAAGTTATTGAGGAGCCAAAAAGAAGAGGCACAATACTTGACTTTGTGCTCACCAGCAGGGAAGAGCTGATGGAGAATGTAGTGCTCCAAGGCAGCCTTGGCTGCAGTGACCATGAGATGATGGAGTTGGGGATCCTTAGGGCACTGAGGAGGGCATTCACCTCACTGCCCTGGAATTCAGAAGAGCAGACTTTGGCCTCCTCAAGGACCTGCTCGGTAGACTCCCATGGGATAGAGCCCTGGAAGAGAGAGGGGCCCAAGAATGCTGGCTGAATTTCAAGGATCACCTCCTCCAAGCTTGGGAGCAATGCATCCCAGCAAGGAGGAAATCGGGCAAAAATGCCAGAAGGCTTCCATGCATGGATAAGGAGTTGCTGTGCAAACTCAGAATGAAAAGAGACGCTTACAGGAAGTGGACATAAAATCCTATTAGGGTTTTATCAGGGTTTCAGAAAACCTGAAGCCATACAGGTAGTGCCATGTGCACTTTCCTATGTTGATTGCATGTGAAAGAGGACTTTGCAAATTTATGTTTCCTAAAGTTCCCTTCACAAACCCACTTTCAGACAAATTTTCCTCCTGACTTCATAACCCTTAAAGAATCCCAAATCTCACATGTAAGTGCATCTGGGAATAAGGCCTGTTGGGATTTTCATCTCCTAGGTCACTCTGACAGGATAGTTCTGTTTGAATTACACATCCTCCAGGCTAATAAATTTTGATTGCTCTGCATTGTTAGCCATCTGGTCCCATCCCCCGGGATCCCAGCCCAAGATGGAAGTTAAAAGACAACAAACTGAACCCCCAAGCAGACACAGGGCAACAGAGTTTGTACAGAAAATTAGTAAGCAAAGGAGCTGGTGAAGTGATTGATTGAGATATGCATAGACGTGCATTGATTTTACACATGGTCTACTGAGTTATTAAGAGTAACATAGTAACTGTAATTAAAATTTTCTATCACTTCTTATTATAATACACTGTTTTCAGGTTTTTATATATTTACCAAATTTTAAACAGTGGAAAAAAAAGGCAAGGAATGAACGTTAAAACTCGGAAGAAAGAGACATATGGTAGCCTGAACCATAAAAGGAAACTTTCATATGTAATGCGAACAGAGTTGAAGATCTATATTCCACTGCTGCAAGCAAATAAATTGGTCTAAGGGGCAAAATAAAGATGTAAATAAACGCCACCTGTGACCAGCCAACTGGATTTAACTTCATTCCCCACCACTCTCTAGGCCCAGCCACCCAGACAGTTTTTTACGGAGCAAACAATGCACCTGTGAGAACCATGAACAGCCAGTTTCTCCAGGAGAATGCTGTGGGAAATGATGTCAAAGGCTTTACCAAAGTCCATGTAGACAACATCCACAGCCTTTCCCTCATCCACTAAGAGGTTCACTTTGGCATAGAAGGAGATCAGGTTCGTCAAGCATTGGTAAACCCATCTGTACTGTGCCTGGTCCCCTTGTTGTCCTGTATGTGCCATGTGGTAATTAAAAATTGTTTATTTGCCAAATGAGATGTAGCCCTTTGGAAAAAATAGGAAGTTTCATGGTGTACCTGCTATGTATTTGTTCACAAATGAGACAGTTGTAGGAATTTATTTTGTCAGAAACTTTTCATGACGGTCAAAGCATCCCCAGGAGACACTATCTTTTATAAAGGGTAGTTATTACAGTTTTAGCATGCTCTCTAGTTTAAAGAAAGTAAGATAATTTCAAAGACATTAAGAGATCATTATATGGGGTTTATTGCTTAATTACCTAATGTATTCCTTAAACTATTTTTTCTCAGATTATCCTGCCTAAAATGAAAGATATAAAAAATGGGCCATGTTTTCATTTGAAATGTCACCATTTTTATATATGTGTGTGTGAGCTGATTACAAGTCTAAGACCAGAAAGTACACTGCTTACTAAATAAATAAATGCAAAAATAAGAGCAGTAATGAACAATAATATTTTTATTATTATGTTCCAGAACAAAGTTTCTGAAATGGTGTTTTGGTGGTTCCTTTTCTGTCACCACCAAGAAGACTTATGACATATAGCAGTGTAGTAGGTGTTAGTAGTTAAGTGGTACCTGGAATTTGGGAAGACTGCCTTTATGACCGCCTTTATTTGATGACTTAAATCAGGGAGTAATCTATATGGAATAAGTAAAAATAAATCCAAGAGACAAATTTTATTTTGCAGGTTTCACATCAATAGAAAAATCAGTAATTTAAAACCTGCTTCCTTTTTGGGAGACAACAGTAGTAATTTTAAGAGGAATTGAGGTATGAGTTTAAATAAAGCAATAATTGTAGCTAGGAACTGAATATTAACAAGCTGAAACAAAAATATTTTGATGAATTGATTATATAGGAAGAGACAATTTGCTTTACAATTAGACACTTTGCTGGGCTATCACTTGTAGCAACAGTGTGTAAGGACAGCTCATGAATTCTTCTTTTCTTCCATGTTGAGTCTTACCCACCAAATTAAAACAAAAAAAAAACCCCAAAAGCAAAAAAAGCCCAAAACCCCAAAACCCCAAACCACAAAAAACCAAAACCAACAAACAACCCAAAAACCTCCAAAACCACATGTACACACACAAAAAAAACCCACCCAAAGAGCGTTGTGTAATATTTTTCATATGGTATTGAAGAGTTAGAGAATTTAAAAAATAATTGTTGTAAGCTTTTCCTCAGGAGATATGCTTCCTTTACCCAAAATATTCATCCACTGTAGGGAACAAAAAAGATGATACAAGGTCAACATTACTATATGGTTTACTTTATTTTCTGAGGTTTTTTCCCCATGTTTGTACTCAAAATTTCTAATATCTGCCACAAAACTTTTAAATTATGAATTAGTGAAAAGTAAAGTCTTCAGAAAAGAGATTAAAATTTTCAAATAAACAAGCAGGTTGCTCTAAATTTGTTTTGGTTTAGAGTGGAATGAAGATTCTTGGTGGTTTTTGTTTTTTTCTTTCAAGCTTCTACTGGAAGACTGAAAAAAAAAAAAAGAAAGCAAAAAAATGTGACTGAAAGGCTAATTAAGTAATTAGCAGAGATATTATTTGGCTGCAGATTTTACTCCACTTCTATGCTAGATACCCCAAAAATGGGAAAGGAGATCATTTCCTAGGAGTCACACTGAACTTTGTTCAATGACCCTAATTGAAAGTGTTAGTTAACACCCCTTAAATGTCTTTTCTGTGCCTCAAACATCCAGAAGAGCTCCAGTATACCTTAAGTATGTCACGATAAATAAAGTGAATCCTGTTATCAATAGATGGTACGACCATGAGAAAAAGCAGGGTCAAAAAATGGTCATTTTAGGCAGGATAATCTGAGAAAAAATAGTTAAGGAATACATTAGATAATATTTAAAAAAAAAGAAAGAAAATGAAAGAGGATGAAACTGAACTTGTTTTCTAACTCTTTAAATGTGGATTTTCATGTCCCATTGAACTATCCATCCCATCCCACTCCGCCCTAAAAAATTAATTTAAGACATTTTAATATCCTTATAGAGGATCCTTAGAACACTGGGCATTGCACTAGGCTCCTATCCCAACACCAATATTTTTGAATGAAATGTACATAAACATGCAAAGGCACTAAGAAAAAGTAATGTGAATTTTTGTACATCTGCAGGAAAATCATTCCACAGAGGGTATAAAAAGGTATGTTAGAAAACCTCATGTTTAGAAGCAAAACTGAGCTACGCTTCAAACTGTGAACTTCTGCTGAGTTAAAAAAAAAAAAAAGAAAAATTTTATTCAAAACTGGGAAAACATGGAGAATGGTGGCCCAAAGATGGGTGAACCTTCTTTATATTCTACTGCTGAAGAGGTTGCACTGACCTCATCCTGTGGAGAGATCAGTGCCCTTATGTCCATTTAAAAAGCAGCTCAGGCAATCAGACCTCTGCTGGAGTCAGACCCCAAATGATTGTTTCCATTTGGTGTTTCAGATAAAAAATGAGATGGGGTCATGAGCATATTCCCTTCTTGCAGTGACCTGTGGAATTGGAACAGCAGTCGATGGCCTATCAGAAAGCAGAAATTGCATCCTCTTTTTTTCTCTCTCTTCTCAGAATGTACCATAAAAAGAAAGAGCCCCTGTGACTTCATGAAGTCTCAAAGGAAAGTTTATTGTTGTCCTTCACTTTCTTATGAAAATCTTCACATATATTGTTTGTAGATGACAGTAGAAACACTCAGGATAGAATGACTGATACATAGCTACTGTAAAATCTCTGTGTCAGCAAGAATGCTTCATGACACTCGAAGTGGAATTTTTGCACATTTTTTGATCTTTCCATATCCAGAAGTGGATACTACCATAAAATAATCTAAATTTCAAGAATTCAGGATTTTTTTCACTATATATTTTATTCCTGTTATTTAAGTAAAAAGAGTGGGTGCACTGAATGAAAAGAACAGGGAATATTTGACACTGTTTTTCTACACTGATGTTTTTGTCATACATGTTATTGATTCTGTGTCTTTCTAAAATGGCTCCTTTGTTTGAGAAACACGTGATGCTTATCTTTACTATTTAAGTCATGTGTCACTTTACATGATTTTCTGATTATTCTGTTTTGCTTACATTTGACTTTGAAACCCATACTGCTCTTTGCTCCCCTGATGTCTGGATAGCATCTATTACAAATACTTGGAAGATCTATGCCATTTGCCTTTTAGTTTGATATTTTATATTCACTTTTACTTAACTAAAGGTCCTATTAATATTTAAAATCTCAATGATTTAGGCAAGTGGAACGGTTTCATAATACCCACAGATTTATCTTGAATCTTTTCAGTGAAGAACTCACCCATCTTTTTATATTATTTGCCCGTATTCAGAGATGCTTATTCGCTTTCCTGGGTTTTTCCCTGGTCGAGCTCACAAGGCAGAGGCAGCACAGCCACGTCTCCCAAGCGTCCTCGCCGCTCAGCAGGCAGCAGAGGAAACGCAACGGAGAATCTCAGAGCCGGGTGGGAAAATGTGCTTTTTTCCCTCTTCGGTGCGGCTCGGCCAGGTAGCCTGATTTCAAGGCAGAAAGCGTCCCAAGAACAAAGGAGGCGGGAGGGTACAGTCCAATAGCCTTTAATCCAACGCAATCCGGACCTACACAGCAGAATATAGCACCTAGACTGGCCGAATTCTCAAGCCGGACTGACCCTGAGGTGGGCGTGGAAATGATTTTTCAAGGGGGCGGTAACAGAATGGGAACCAATGAGGGACAGGGAGAGGGGAGGACACAACTGGGATACAGTCCAATGAGAGAGTTTGGGGGGCGGAGTTGTAACACAGAACAAATGCAGAACCGAACTTAACAGAACTTTCCAGACTAAGAGGAAGAACAAAATTCAGGGTGCCACCCCGTGGGCTGCGGCTTATAGTCAGGCTAAGGCATTACCACAGATGCTGTGTCAAAATCTACTGATCTAGTGATATAAGTCAATCTATTCAGACATGATGCTCTTAAATAACAGTAAATGCAGGTTCAGGAATTGTTTGTATTTTGGCCCAACAGGATAAGTTAATTGAGTAATATCTGTATAATTATCACCACATATGTTTCAAAACCAAGAAATGCAAAGCATCCAGGTTTAGATGTAGATGATTTGCCAAAGAAGTTAAGAGAGTGTTTGTGGGAGCATGCTGAGCAGTCATTAGCTGGTGGTAAATATTTTAGTTCCATCACAACTTGCCCAAAGTCAACAGACACAAATCCAGACAGAGAATTTGAAGAGCTTGGAAAAAAATCTTGAAAAGCATGATTTCATAGAGTCGTATAATGGTTTGGGTTGGGAGGGACTTTAAAAGACCATTTAGTCCAACCCCTCTTGTCACAGGCAAGGACAGCTTTCCCTGGGTCAGGTTGCTCAAAGCTTTGTCCAGTCTGACTTTGAACATTTCCAGGGTACAAGTGGCCAGCTCACATCCAGCCTCTCATCCATCAGCTCCCCCAAGTCATTCTTGGCAGGGCTGCTCTCCATCTGTTCATCTCCCAGTGAATCCTTATCCATTAGAAACTGGTTTTCTCTTTGATGTCTCTTTAGCATATAGCACTGATTTCTGTCCATGCTGACAAAACTAAAAGTGTGTGCACAATAAAGATATTTCATACCTGGAAATAACATGGGAGAAGTTGAGTAATTTTTGATGAAAACTTCAGTTATAGAACCTACATCCATAAGTTGTTGGAAGACCACTGCCTTTTGGATCAAGAAAATTATTTTGCATGTTCCAAAAAATAAGCAAAATCTACCAAAGGTTGCTAACTGACTTAAATATAGAGTATTTCATGTTTTTTCAAGGCACATTTGGAGACCTCCAGTGATAGACTCAGAGTCCTAACCCAATATTTTATTCTGGAGTTAGTTTACTGAGAATTAACTCAACTTCTATATTTCTTGCCTACAGTTATTTTTCAGTTATAAAAGAAGAAATCCTGCAACTGCATGTTGTTTGATTTTGCTTTCTCTCTATTTATGTTTTTAAACAGCTCTAGTGCCAAAACAATTATAAGCAGAAAGTTGAAGTTTGACCTTCATTGAGAAGTACCTTTGCTCCTGTGAAAATAGATTTTGCTTTGACAAAAGGATTCTGCAAATTGCAGTTCTGAAGAGTGAACAGTTCTTTGTGTACAACTTTAATAATTTTTGTCTGACATTTGTAGTAAAACAAATTAATGACAATTATGACAGGAGGCTTTCTGAGCTAAAACAGTGAATGCATTTTCATGTAGTCTTCTCTGTTTCAGCCTGTGGTTTCACTGGCAGTTTTCTTACAATTCTAGGATCAGATAGCTCTTTCTGGTTCTTTATAGCACAAATATAAAATGAGGATGCCTGTTCCTCTCACCTTTGATCTACAGATTTCTAGTCATGCAAGAGAGGTAGAATTTTAGATCTGAAATGTACCACACAAAGTTTCATAGAAGTTTTGAGCTTCGAAGACATTTTCAAAGACTATTGCAAGGCTATTCAAATATAACTATCATTTTCACAGGAGATCAGTATAAATATACAAAATAAAAATATTTTATTCCTTAAATTACATCATTTCCTAAAAATTATTTTATCTATTTTCTAATCAATTCAATGTCTTATCTGCTCAATGAGTAACAACACAAATACCTCTGTGAATAAGGAAAAAATGCCTTCTGGCCTTCTGTTCTTTCATATGTGTATAACTGTCATAATAACCAGTATGTTAATGAGTGCAAAAGAGAATATGGATCTTTCTGGGTCTGAAGTGATAGCACGATTTTCGCTTGTAAATTTGATATTGAACATTGATAAAGGGAATGTGTTTATAGAAAAAAATACTATCTATAAATACTAATGAGGGATAGTTCAGCATGAACAGCAGAAACCCAAAATTCATCCTGACTGCCTTTCACCCTGACTGCCACTAAGAATCTAAACCTCTGTCCCGGTTTGAAAGGAAGTAAGTTTTTTAAGGAAGTTATAGTCAAACCAATCAGTGGTCAGACTGAATATTGACACCTGGTATGACCACTGAAGAGATTTGTCACCTCTGAGAACATAGGGAGATAAAGGAGAGAATCACAGAGGAACTTCCTTTTGTGTTCCGGTCGTAGAAGGGAGCAGATCTCCTCCCCCGGCTGGCCTGAGGCCTGAAGCGTGGGGCCTGGGCCTGGCTGGGGGAGGGGCAGCCATGCAGCCTGAGGAGAGAGGTAGGCCGGAGCCTGGAGAGAGAGAGAGAGGGTGGAAGGGAATAGAACTGAGCCAGCTTCTGCAGCATGGAAGGGTGGAGAGACGAGGAGATGGTTTTCTACCCTCC
>WEIT01014714.1:12155-41358 GCA_013389985.1 Dryoscopus gambensis
GGGGGGGACTGTTGTCCCAAAAAAGGAGCCTGTAGTACTTGGCAAAGCATCAGTGAATCCTGAGGGCAGTTTCGGTCCATGGATGGTGGCGAGAGCACCAGACATGGAAGGACACTATGGTTTATAAGGGAGACTCCTTTCTTCTTTGATGGACTGAGAATTGATTATTTGAATATTGTTAACTGATCAGGAAATCCAAGATTTTGTCTGATTGTGTGAAGAGTGGAAGTTGGGAGGAGGAATGTTTTGGAGAGTTTTCATTCTGTTTCCTGTGTGTTTCTTTCCTTTAGTATAGATTAATAAAGTTTTTTTTCCCTTATTTCTAAGTTTGAGCCTGCTCTGCTCTGTTCCTGATCACATCTCACAGCAGTTATTGGTAAAAATATATTTTCATGGGGCACTGGCATTGTGCCCGGTGTCAAACCATGACAACCTCCTCTGTCACTTCTTACCTGGGAGAGGAGAATGACCCCCACGTGGCCACATCTTCCTTTCAGGGAGTTGTAGAGAGTGATAAGGTCTCCTCTCATCCTCCTTTTCTCTTGGCTAAACAATCCCAGTTCCCTCAGCTGCTCCTCATAGGGCTTCTGTTCTAGACTCCTCTCCAGCTCCATTGTCCTCTGGACATGCTCCAGCACCTCAATGTCTTTCTTGTAGTGAGGGACTCAAAACTGAACACAGGATTTGAGGTGTGGCCTCACCAGTGCCTAGTATAAGAGATCAAGTTTTGATTTTCATCAAGTACAAAGATCAGATTTGATTTTCTGAATAACAATCTATTCCAATTCACTAGAAACAAGTCAGCTCAAGATCCTAAGCCCTAAACATGGTAGGTTTGATGATCAGTGATTTGAATTAGATTGAAACAGATAGTCATGGAAGAAGAACATACAGCAAAAGCTTGATAATTTCGGTGTGTGTAAGCTGTACTTATACTTTTGGCTTCCATATTTCGATGCTCTTAACTAACATACATGTATTTTCCAAAAGCAACTTCCTCAGAATCTGATATGAATGTTTATTTAAACAAGTGATAATCTATTTTTCTCAACAGAAGAACAGACACAGCAGCCTCCAAAAGAAGTTGATTCATTTTTAATAATACATCAAGAAAAAAAAAATCAGTAATAATGCCTGCATATGACTAATACTTGTCTAAGAGATATTATTGCAGGCTGTTATTCTAAAATACTTTGAATAACACTACTGACACTACTACTCAGCACTGAGAGCTCAATTAGCTGATAATGGAATAGTAATTCCTTTGATCTGATTAGCACTTAGAGATATATCTTCCCACTTATGTTTACAAGTAACTCCCTTCCTTTTCACTGACAGGGAAATAAGCCATTAAAATGTCAAACAGCTAGCTGAAGAACATAGTGGAAAATGCTGCTGGAAGAAGGAACAGGATCATGAACTGGCTGACTTTGGATGTTCAGGATGTAGCAACTAATTATGTCCTATTGGACACATTTTTTTTTTACAAAAAGCCTTCAATACCTGTGTCCAAAGTATGCACAGTTTAATATTATATAAACTTCCCAGAGCTATTTACTCCATGTGTAGAGAAAAATTCTTCATGTTGTAATCAGGAGCCTACTGAGAGAACAGAAAAAAATTTTCACTGACTTCCCATGTTAGATAACAAAGTTTTGAAGGTACATAGGACACAAATTTTTCTTTTTAAAAAGTTTATAGACCAAGATGAATTTAGGACAGTCAGTTCAAAACAGTAGTGGAGATATTCCCAAAAGCAAAAATATTCTCCCATATTCAAGGCATCATGGCCTATTATCTTCAAACTTGGAAATGATGTTTCCTGAGGACAGAAACCATGTGCAATCATTAGAAAATAATAATCACAATGTGAATGAAAAAGAAAAAATATTATTTGTTGAGTTTCTGCCACAAAATTTCACAGAATGAGGGCTTCAGGGGCTACAAGACTTTATAGGAACTTCTTTTAGACAAGGAAGGCCATTATTGAAAGTTTAAATTAGAAACAAACTTAAAAATAAAATAATTTTTTAAAAAAGCTACATCCACTCCCCTCCAGAAAAACCCCCAAACCCACCAGATTAGGTATTTCATTATTTGTATTCTTCTCTTGGTTTGTCACGGCATTTATCTGCCTAAAAATCAATTTGCAAACACTAAAACAACTCCAGTGGGATTTTCCTGTGGCTTATCTCTCTGATTCGTTGGAAGCCAGAAAACTTGCAACTGGAAAGCTCCCTTTGAGGCATCTCCCAGTGCAATAATAGAGCTGCTTGCTCAAGCAACCCTGGTAGATTTCTCATAGAAAGATGCAAATCCCCATTGCAAATTCCTTCTTTAATAGGTGCAAAATGAAAGGACACTGGTGATGTCCTGTGATTTCCTTGTAGTCCTTATGGAAGGCTGGGTCGTATCACACAAGATTTACTTACCTCAAACAATAACTTCATAGTATCAACAATACAGAATTCCATTGAGTAGTGCAGACTTCGTCAACACATAACTCTGTGGAGGGATGTCACAGCAAATCATTGTGATAAGGCTAGGAGACCTAACTGTTTGTGATTTGCAATAAATTATTGTTGCTGTTCACTAAACCTTGGAGCATCTTAAAAAAAAAAAAAAAAGGGATTTTCACTATTCTGATGTTCAAACATCACAGTCTTGAAAACTCTCTGAATTATTTCAGACATGCAGGCTTACCTGAGAATAGCAGATGCACCCTGGGCAGCACAGAGTTTGTGGCTGTTTCAAAACTAATTTCAGAAAATCCATATGAATATCGCTGCAGTTATAATTTGTGTCCCATCATTGCTCTTTCACCCTTCTCATTCTTCTTTGACATCTGTGTATCCCAGACAAATATTCTGTATTCAGTCACACTATGCGCTTTCCTTTTTGAGGCTAATTTGGTTTCTTCAGGATGAATGACTAAAAGAATGACTAACCTGTCCTTTTAGTCTCTTATAATGCAATAGTTTGCTATCTTAATATGAATTTCCTTGTGATTATTTCATATTTTCACCAATGTAATGGACAGTTACAGTTTGTCCAAGACACATTCTTTTTTCCCCACAAAATCCTTTTTAATATTTCTAGTCTTTAAAGCTATACCAGCATTTTCTCCCTACTTCTCTCTCCCTCTCTCTATCTTATTTTATTAAAGCATCCACATTTTTAATAAGCTTTCTGCAGACTTAACTACCTCTT
Source organism: Dryoscopus gambensis (assembly GCA_013389985.1). Taxonomy (NCBI): domain Eukaryota; kingdom Metazoa; phylum Chordata; class Aves; order Passeriformes; family Malaconotidae; genus Dryoscopus; species Dryoscopus gambensis. Next base: position 15,366 of record WEIT01014714.1, read on the forward strand.
CCCCCAGGAAATAATTCCTGTTCTTATGCCCCAATGATTTATTTTAGTGTTTCCATGGAATAATCTTGTAGACATTTATTCATGGCCAGTGAAGTCAGTAATGTGCTTTTAACTGCTCCATCCACCCCCGTATCAGTGCAGAATATTATTAACACCTGTATTTCTAGTTATGTACATATTTCTTCCACATCCGTTCCACTACATTGCTCCCTTAGGATCAGACTAATAAAGGTAGTATAATGTTTACAAATTCTAAGAAGCTTTTCTCATATGAGTTTCCTAGTGATAAGCTAAATAATAAATGAGCATGACCTTTATGAATTTGAGTTGGCTGCATTTCCTGAAGTATTCCTAGGCTCCTTGTTGTGTCCTGATTCTTCATGTTACTCTAATCTGAGCTCCAGCAAATAAAGCAATGTCATATGAACTACAAGAGCAGCACCAGATATTGCCCTTCTTACAAATGTCAGGCCAGTGAAGGTGAGTGGGGTTAATGCCTCAAAATATGGATTTGAATGAGGCCTTTTAAATAATTTTGAATCTGTGATGAACAGCTTGCTGGAATTATTTTTCTCTATTGGAAGAAATTTTAAGGCAAATGAGAAGCGAGACTTGAAATTTCTGTATTGCAATTTTTCGCTCTAGAGAATTCATAAAAAACAGACTATGAAACTTTGTCTCAGTTCTGATCTTTGCTACAAGACCAGCTCACAGTCCCTTATTCCCCACAAAGTTTTGTACATATGCAGTGAATTAATAAATCTAATCCGACCAGGCATACAATTCTATATCTATCTTGCTAAACACTATAAACTGTTTTTAACCCATATCTATGTATAAAGATAGTTTCTACTTATATAATTTCTGTCTACCATATGTTTCCTCTTGGCAGTCTTGTTATTTAATTTTAGAGTGTATAGCTTCATAGTTACTGACAAGAAATGATACATATACCTCTTTTTGACTATTTGTTTTCCAAACACACACATATATAGTAGAAAAATAAGAAATATCATAATAATTTACCTTACCCATATGATATTTCTGACCAATAAGAACTTGGGTAGCTGTAACTCAGATACAGTACATACAGTACTATCACATTAGTAGAAGTCAGCAGTTTGTGAAGACTGGTGCACCTCTTGGGCAAGTGACAGACAGATTGTAAGCTGGCTATTTTTATTATTTAACACACTATACCTTGGTAGACACACGCCATGTAATATGCCTTTACCTTTCATTAGTAATGGGTCATACACCACAAATGCCTTTGCCCATATCTATATTCCATTCAGCTAAAATCCATTTATCTACAACAGCCTAACATTTATTAAAATCCTACAAAATTAGTCAATAGTCCTTAAAATAAAATAATTCATAAATAGCTTTGTCCTAGTTTCTTTTTAGTAGCTAGTACTGTGCTGTGTTTTGAACTTAATACAAAAATAATGTCAATAACGCATTGATATTTTAGTTGTTGCTGAGCAGTGCTTACTTTTAATCAAGGACTTTTCAGTTTCCCATGCTCTGCCTGTGCAGATGTGCAAGAAACCAGGACACAGCACAGCCAGGACAGGGGACCTGGGCTAGTCAAAGGGACATTCCACACCACAGAACATCATACTCACTGTACGCACTGGGAGGATTGTCTGGGAGTGGTCGGAGATGGACGGGGGGGTTGGTCAGCAAGTGGTGAGCAGTTGTTTCTCCTGGTGTTTACTCGCCACCACCACCTTTCCATAAAAATTTGTATTATTACTATTGTTATTTTGTTGGGGTTTTTTTTGTTTTTATCATTTGTGTTATTAATATTATCATTATATTTTATTTTTAAAAGATTATTAACCATTCTTATATCAGCCCATGAGTTTCAATTTTTCTTCTCCAATTCTCCTCTCCTGTACTTCATTGCTGGCTCAGATAAAGCCATGACAAACTTCAGTAAGCTAAGAAAGTAGTAAGATAGTTGAAGAAAAATGCAAGTGAAATTTTCACTTTAAGTCTTTTCTCCTCTTTTGTATGATTTACTACAGAACTGCAGGAGAATAGCAATAAATGGGTAAATAAATAAATAACTCCTCCATGATTTCATATTCTCCTCCACATACTCCAGGCTAACTCAGTTTTATACCCTTTTCTCACAAATAGTAGTTCTTAAACCCCATAAGTTTCTAAGTTCAGGAATAATTTCTATACAATTAAGCTTGACTCAAAAAATAAAGACCAGATGAGGTAACCATGATATATTCAGAATTTCACTGAGTAACATATTAAAGTCCTTTAGAAGGCAACATTGAAAGAAATTTTCTCAACTGACAGTTTCCAGAGAAGTTTTAAAAATTTGACTAAATTGAAAAAAAAGTCACTGAAAATTGTTTTTTCTTGGATATGTATTGTGATGTGAGGAAAATAAAGCATTTTTCTTAGTTTAAATTTTGAATTAATAAAGCTTTACAACAATTCAACTGATTTTAATGAACATTTAAATGTTTTCTTTTTATTAAAAATAATTTCTTACTGCAGGAAACTCTGAAATGGGCACAGGGTAGTAAAAAACCCCACTGTTACCAATTGGTGAATGTTTTGAGGCTTGTAATAGCATAGACGCCTTTTAGTTTCCTTGAATCAGATCTTTGTTCAGTATAAATCAAGTAAAAATCAACTGATGACAATGGTTATATATGGACTTATTGATGCTGAAAATCCACGCTTTTTGAGATCAGAAAAGGCCATACATTAAAAAAAGATCTTCTGAACAGTACAAGCCATAGAACATCATGCAATAGTTGTGATAGTTACCTCAACAATTTACTTCTGGTCCCTCTTTTAAGATGTCATCAGATTCAGTCCCATTCTATTTTATTCCATTCTTTCTGTCCCATTTCATTCTGTTCTGGGTTTTTCAGACTGAAAATGCATAAAATATCACATACCTGGAATGCTGTTCAGTCCTGATCTGGATCAGTGTTGTTTTCTGGTGACTACTTATTTCCCAGTGTTAACGTCACTGATGAGTTTTCAGTCTTTTCTTGCTGTGAAGGCACACAAATCATTGAAAATCAAAACACCTTTGACACTCATAAGGTTGTTTCTGTTTAAAGTTAATATTTTTACTGAAAATCAAATCTTGGTAAAAGCTAATCATCAAAACAAATATACTTACTTGTTCTTCTTACATGGTAAAAGCCTCTGCAATGCAGTTAAAACAGCAAAAGAATGCTTTTGTCAGAACTTAGTGTCAGTTGAGTAAAACAGTTAATATACAAATATCACATTAATTCCTTTTATCAACATGCACATCACAACACATTCTACTACCTGAATGCAGCAAAAATTCTCTCTTGTAATAAGTTTAACAAGCACTTGAATAAAGCAGAAAACTTTTTTCACTCTAATGTATACTGGCAGAGAGGCTACGCTCTGACAATAAGGAATTCTTTCGTATGTGCGATGGTTTTGGCCAAATTTAGGGGAAACGTCCAAGGGGAATGTCTCCTACAAAGGAGATGCCACACCTCCCCCCCTTATCAGGTTCGGGGGGAAAAAAGAAAATTCTCCTCGGAGGAAGGTGAAAGAGAAGATGAAACTATTTATTTAACAAACAGGCAGGTTAAGAGTAATAACAAAACCTCCCACTGAGGGGAGAGAACCTGAAAGATTTGAAAGTCCTTCTGTGGGTGCGGTTTCCCGTTCTCTCCCGTGAAGCTGCAATCGGAGCTGGCCGGCACAGGGTGCGGGAGCCCCCAAAGGCGCTGGAGCTCAGTGGGTCTCTGATGCTCCTGGTATTTTTGGTGACAGGATTCTGTAAATCAACAAGCTGGTCTTCTTCCAGGATTATAGCAGGATGGCATTCCTCAAACTGCTGGCATGCCTTCCCTTCTCAGTAGCAGTTCTCTCAGTAGTCCCCCTGGGCTCTTCTCCTCTCTCTTATGTGTTACCTCCCCGAGGGTCAGCTGCTCTCTGACCCTTAGTGGAAACACCTGGTTTGACACAGCTGTAACTCATCAAGGTCAAGTCTGCCTTGTGTCCAGTATGGTTCTTCTTTCAAGCATAAGTTATGTACAGTTTAAAAGCACAGAAAAACACAGGAATCATGGCTAAGTGGGGGCTGAATAATGTGGGATATAGCACAAATCACCCCATGACACTATGCCAGAAATTTCAGAAAGAAAATGTGAGATTTATCTACAGAATAAGAACCATGAAAATAAAAACTGAATTCACAGTTGCATTGTTACTAGCAACTGGTTTTCAAAATTATTATGATGTAAAAATGAAGCTAAAACAATACCCAGCAATTTTATGCACTATGTCAGCATTTGTCAAATATTCTACAACAGTAAACTATTTACAGCTAATACAGCTAAAGTTTTCATAGACTTTTTTTGGAAAATAGTAGCAAATTATCCAGTAACAGAAAATTATTGAATATACTACTGAAAGAGATTGCAGATCCAAGAAAGGTTGAAGAATAATTATAGCTCCAACAAATATTATTATGGTTTTGTTTGTCCTTTAATCAATTAACAACTGAATATCTACTTAAAATTCTCGTGCATAGAGTAAATATTTTAGGCTTTTAAAAATACCAGCAATTTTGACAGATTCAGAATCCTGAATTACAGGATTTCAAGGAGCTTACTATGGAAAATAAATGCCTAAATAATTTGCTAACTTTGGGTGTCTCCATTTTTCTTCATTTCTTTTTCTAAATCCATCTTAAACCAGCCAAAACCAGAAACATGAGTTCCACCATCATCATGTCCGAGCTCCTTCCTCCTGCTGTGCTACAGAGAAATCCAGATTAGGCAGGGATAACTAAGGTTTCAGCAGCACATGTGAAATCTTGGAGTGTTTTCTCAGATAGAATGTTTACACCTAATTTCTACTTTTCCTTCTACCCAGCTTACAAATTATTTCCAATAACAGCTCTGGAGAAGACATTGCAACACATGACTGATAAATTCAAAAGGTACTGGCAGGCCAGCAGAGACGTGAGTGATGCTTCTTTTTATAAAAGTGACCCGCGTGCAAGTGCATAATAAAACAGAAAGATTGTAAGTGATCCAAAGAATAGCAGAGGCATTGTTCAGAATGGCATTTTATCTTTACCATGCTCCCCTCTGACAGCTCAGTAGTCTGTCATGTTAATTCTGCTGATGAGCCTTGGGCAAATGCCCCTGTTGTATTTAACAGATTGGTTCCCTGATAAACAACCTGAGGTCAGAGGTCTGTTTTTAAACCCTACAAATCTGCACTTGAATTTGTGTTTAATTATTATTTTCATGGCCAAAACCACAAGACAAGTAACAGAGATAAAATTGAAGCAAGTAGATAAATAAAAAGAGCATTATCTCAACAGTATTTATACGAACTGTGAGTGCCTATGAATAATTAACATGTTTTTGAAATCAAGTCTAACCAAAACCAAAACAAAACAGCACAAACTAGATTGCAGTTCAAGAATATTTGGGGTATAATCCTTCAGGACTCTGGTCTGTTCCACAGCATTTTAAACTCTGTTACCTTCATTCTTTCCTGCTGAGGATGAATCTGATCTCTGACACAAACAGCTGCTCAAAACATTTTGAGCTCATTATTTACCAGTTTAATCAGTAACAGCAATGCACCACTGGACCCTGTGCAGCCCCACATGCCATGATCCTTCTTTTGTCCCAACCCAAGTCTCTCTAAATGATGCCTTCATCTGCTTTGTGTAATTTTACCATAGGACTCAATGGGTTCAGAGGTCCTCACACTGGCCTTCAGAGCATAGATGAATGCTGCCTCGAGGATTAAGGTATTTTTCATAGCAGACTGTTAAGCATTGTCATTCTTTAACCTTCAGTCTCTTTTCATGCTTACTCTTCAACTTTTTAGAGCAGTAGGTCATAAAAAAGCTTGAAGCTGAAATACTGCCTTAAGCTGTTTAATTGTGGTTTTTAATGGGTCATTGTGTTTTTAAATTTGCCATGTTCATACACTAAAAAAAAAAAGATTAAAAAAATTCTAGAAATCTCTTTTTAAAAAGCTTACTTCTTCGTATGAGGCTACTGTTGGAAGATCTAACTAGAGAATGATGAGAAGGAAGTGGCTGAGGACATGACAGACAAAAAAGGTTCAACTGGCATGAAGGGTGCCTTTATGCAGAGAGCACAAGTGGCTCACAAGGGGAGCCTCTTCTAGGTGAAGAAGAGTGGTTGTTGTCCTAAGAAGAGGATTTTTACATAGTCCTATCAAGAAGCCAAGTTGCTTATATTCTGCCAAGTTGTTACTATTAATCTTGAATAAATTATTCTCTAAAGCAAGGAAAGGTGTCCCTTGATGCTATTACGCAACTCAAAGCTTTTTTTTCTCCTATTTCAAAGAAAGCCCTGTGAGTCACTAGCATGAAACCACATTTTTCCAGCTTATTAAGGCTTCATATAAGGAAACTACCTCAGAACAACTAACTGAAAGTCATTATTCTGAGTTGAGTTACAAGATAAAAGAAACATTTATTTGCCTTTAAGTGATGAGCTCTTCTTCAAGGCTTTACACATTCATCCCAACAAACAGTGTTTTTTTCATTTGCACATTTCTCATAAAAAATCCATCTAACCAAAACACTTAAACTTCTTCTTCAGCTTTTAATTATTTAAAATATTTATTTAAATACATTTATTTAAATGTAGTTCTGTGTATATAAATTGTTTTAATATTGTTCTCCATTCCCATTAAATACTTGTGTAACGACACTACAGCAAGGAAATTATAGGAAAGAAAAAAGGGTGGAGTTTGGGGGTTTTTTAGATCATTTTATCACCCAGTCCAACGAGCAGGTGTTTGGCAGGTAGCCTCAATTTCTATAGAGCCTCACCGATTTCCACATTTTTCTGTGAATACAGAAATTATTTCATTATTCCAGCTAAAACAGTCTTTTTCCCAGAAAGAGGAAGGTTTTCTGTTGGAAACAAACATAATAATTAACTCTTTTAAATTATAATAAGGTGAATGTCTCATATTCTTCACTACAAAAAGTTATTAATATTCATCATACTTTAATTTTTCTCTTACTGTAGTATAATTTGACATGGGTCGCAGCAAAAAGCCTTCTGTTATACTATACGGTTTTATTCCAAATTGAGGATGGGTACAACTCCAAAGCAAAGTTGAAATTATACACTGGAACTGAAATTTGCCTTTTTGGCATTCACAGCTGGATGGATCTTGAAAAGCTTTCACAGCTGACTGAATTCAAGGGCATCCTAACACAGGCAAACACACAAACATTTTTTTTTTGAAAAAAGGAAGATGTTTAGTAACTAATTCTGTAGGTCGACTAAATCTACCTCTGCTGGACATGCACTGTGTGACCCTGTTTGGACACTGCATAATGACCCTGGTGTTCTTTTGCCTTTATTGAATGAAATAAACTGCAATTTTCAAGAGCTGTCACTTCTCTCTCTCTCTCCCCCTCTTTCCCTCCCTCTCTTTCCATCTCTTCCTTTTGTTCTCATCCAAACAAGCATAACAAGAATGTAGGTCCCTCTGAATACTCTCTGTGTTTTGCTGAACTTCTCTTGCAAATATTAAACTCTTTTGTCTTTCTCTGTGGGGATTCCCTTGCCTCCAAATTTCTTTATGCAGTCAAAAGTGGTCAAATTATTTTACAGAAAATTTTTGCCAATGTGCTCTCCCAGTTTACATATCAAATGTAAAATACATTTTCCTTTCTTCTATGTAAGTGGTTTGAAGAATCTATTTCGAGGCAAAAATCCAATTGAGATATTTTCTTCAAAACAGAGAGATAAGCAAATGTCAACCATTTCTTTACAACCATTCTTCTAGTCCTGCATGTCCTAGGTTCTGCATATACATTGGTGTCCCAATGTAGCTGAAGAAACACAAAAATTTAAGAACCTCTCCATATAAAATAGAACAAGTCTTGGTTCCAGAAGGACAACACAGAACATCTTGACACGCCTTCTTTTTTATACACCATCTTCTCAGGAGAGACAAGGAAAAAAATTCCACTTCTTGTGAAGAGAATTTACGAAGTAATGGATGGAGATCCTGGAAGTTTTCGAGGCCAGATTGGATGGGATTTTGAGCAACCTGACCTAGTGGAAGATGTCTCTGCCCATGGCAGAGGGGTTGGAACTACATGGTCTTTAAGGTCCCATCTGACCCAAATCATCCTACAATTCCATGGTCAGTGGTTAAGGAACTTAAAGGAACTGGCTTGTACAAAACTGTGTATGTGAGGTCTCATGAATTTAAATTCTCGAAAGCACAAGTGTTCCATAAATAAGAAAGAGCAGTAGAAATGCTTTGGAGTATTTGGATAACAGCAGTTGCTTCTGTAAGAACTTGTACTTTAATATTTCTAACCTAAAACAAAAGTTAAATTTTGTATGATAAACAGTATGTTAGAAAGTTACAATACAGAACAAAACATCAAACAGTGAAATCTGATGGATGGGTATAGAATTAGCATGGTACTGTCAGGATGTCAGAATCTGTCTTCTAGTGTCTCTTCCACTTGGGTCAGGTTTAATAAAGTATTAAATAGATCTTAACTATATGACCTCCTGACAACAATTTTGTTGTGAATCCTTTTACGATGTTTCAGGGGGTTCTGTTTGGTTGATTTGTTTTTTGGGAATCTTTTGCCATCCTATAAGATTGCTTCCATCTTCCAGTTTCTTCTTCCAAACTTCCTACTTTCCACAACAGAATCTCAGCCTGTCACTTTTGATCAAATTTGTTTTCACTACATACATTTCCTTTCGTTCTCCAGCACTCAGGCTTGTCCTTCTAAATGTTCACCAGTTTGATCTTGTCTCTTTTTTTTTGGTCTGATTCTTTGCCTGGCATGTTCCATCCCTTTTAAACTATTACCTTCCTGGCCAGTCTGATTGTGGATGGAAATTTGTACTGTTACTTTAATGCTAGCAACCACAAGTCCATTAAGAAGACTTCAACAGTTAAAAATTAGGCTGAGAAAGGGCAAGTGTCTGAAGCAGGTATGATGATTTTAGTATTTGACTCAGAAAACTGAACAGAAAATATGACGAAAAATATTTCATCAATTTTGTATTTTTAAAAAATCATTGTGCCTATATAATAGGAGTTTTAGCCTCCAAATGGGACTAATGGTTCATTCACCAATATTTCTGTGACACCTGCAAGAAATTAGCCAAGCAATAATGGCTTAGTGCATAAACTGCAAGAAAATGCCAGTTAGCTATATATAAACAAAACATAAAGAGAGTATAAATAACTCAGATTTTCTGTCTTTGGTGTTTACAGTGAATATAGGTAAAAAATCATAAACTTATTTTTGCATTAATTTTTTTCTCCCAAGATGAGTGTTTATTGATTTGTAGAATCCAGTTCCAAGATTTCAGTCCATCTTTATTTTAGTAAATTTTATGAAAAATATTAGCAATTGTTTTGTCTAAATGATTACATTCTAAAAGCCACTGGGAAAATGTCAGTTCATACCCATTCAAAATTGTGACATTGTTTAATTTTCTGCTAGGAAGAACAGAAAAAAAAGGCTTCTGTTTGCTCCAGTAATAATCACAAAATAAATTCAATAGGGAACTTGTCTACTGATGCTGCAAGCATACTACAAACTCCTCATCCAAGAGGAAGAAAGGTAATAAAAACGCCTTTCATTAGGTCAACACCTTTAACACAAAACAGATAAACACATTCAGTTTCTGTCTATCACAGAGCGTTTTCTAATAGATCTTTAAAACACTGGCATCTAACACCTTCACATCCTTAAAACTGTTAAACATTTGGCAGCATGTCATTAGCCCTGTACATACCAAAAATAAACCTTGTTTCCTTCCTGCTTTCATGCTCACATATTTCAAACAAACCAAAGCATATGCAATAATGTTGCAAAGGGTTAGAGTTTAACACAGGATGTTATTGTTAGCATTCTATCTTGTATATATTGCTTTCCACATTTTGAATCATAAATGCAGCAAGAGATGGATGTGCATTTTGAAAGACCAAAAAAATCACAAGGTTAAAACTAAGTCATTTTTTACATTGCTCTTTGATGACATTTTTCTGTATAAGGACCTAAAGCTTCATACAGAAAATGTGCATGTGCATTTATTTTTTGTTATTTCTCTCCATATTTTACTCTGTATAAGCATTGCTCAGCAATAACAGAAACATCCCTGTGTTCCCAACACTGTTTTTGTCACAAACCCAAACCATAGCCCCATACAAACTACTACAAAGAAAATTAACTCTGCTGTAATCAAAAGCAGACAACAGGTTTTAGTTAAATTTTAGTGACTGTTCAGTAATGCTGCTTTGCTGTGACTCAGACCACAGGGAGTCACTGCAGTACAAACAAGTCATTGAAGTACCTTTATAGGGAATGGATTATGGGACACCTTAATGCTGAGGATAGTGTACATTCATGGTATCTTTCTGGGGCTTCTGAGATCATCTCTACAAAAGCTCTGTTCAGATAGGAGAATCTGCTGCTACGCTGTTTGTTTTCCCGCATTGCAAAGTAGGCCTGAGATTGTCTTACATTTTTCAGACACTGAAAAGAAATGCTCAAGAAACTAATTGAGAATATTTGCTACCCTCTGCAACATCCTAAGATATTGTTTGATTATGCACAAATAACTGTTTATCAAGGTAACAGCTAGTAAATTTGCCTTCTTAGCATGAGTGTCGGTAGCAAAGCACTACTGCAACCTTTACATTTACTTTTCACTTTTATTTCTATTGCCTCTAATTATGGTGAGCTGGTAACAGAGAGAAAAAATAATTATTAGTTGTAAAATCAATGCTGTAGAAAATGGATTTTTAAAGGACCATCTAAATGCAGTGTTGGATGCAGTTAACATTTGAATGCTGAATTTTCATTGCTAAGTGTGATAAAAGTGTATTAGCTCATGCTATCCTACATATAATTAGAATAGCAGTTTATTCAGAAATTGTACAAACAGAGTGCTGTTGGGACTCTCCCATATTCTTTAAGCCATTGCACTTTAAGTGTAATCAGTCCTTCGGTGATTCTTTCAGTTCTGAGGAATGTCCTGATAATCTTGCTATTCTGTATATATACCTTTGTCATACAGGTCTGTGTGTGTCTGTGCTTAGGACAGATCAGAACATCTTCATTCTTAAATACCTGATAATCCCAGTGGTCAGNTCGGTAGCAAAGCACTACTGCAACCTTTACATTTACTTTTCACTTTTATTTCTATTGCCTCTAATTATGGTGAGCTGGTAACAGAGAGAAAAAATAATTATTAGTTGTAAAATCAATGCTGTAGAAAATGGATTTTTAAAGGACCATCTAAATGCAGTGTTGGATGCAGTTAACATTTGAATGCTGAATTTTCATTGCTAAGTGTGATAAAAGTGTATTAGCTCATATAATTAGAATAGCAGTTTATTCAGAAGTTGTACAAACAGAGTGCTGTTGGGACTCTCCCATATTCTTTAAGCCATTGCACTTTAAGTGTAATCAGTCCTTCGGTGATTCTTTCAGTTCTGAGGAATGTCCTGATAATCTTGCTATTCTGTATATATACCTTTGTCATACAGGTCTGTGTGTGTCTGTGCTTAGGACAGATCAGAACATCTTCATTCTTAAATACCTGATAATCCCAGTGGTCAGATCCTTACTGGTGTTGAACTGCTTTGTCGGTAGTTTCCATATTCTCCACATGTAGTCACCTAGTTCCTTAGTCCTCTGCTACCTGCTTCACATAAAATGTTGCTAGGAAATTGCTGTAGGGAGCACAGCCTTCTCAGTGTGCTTTCAGAAGTGTTTGCAAGAAAATCTTCACAAACGTTGAGGACTGTTGATAAACGATCAAGTCTAATATTGACTCATACCAATATCAAGCAAGAAATCACTATTAGAGGGAATTATCTGTGTGTTTGTTAATGAAAATATTCTAAGATTTTAAGAAATCGATTAAGAAATAGAGAGAAGAATTTCATAATTGTAAGCCAGGATCAAATGTACAAATCACAGACTTCATGTTTAGGAAAAGGACATTCTCAGGTAACTATCACCTCTTGATTGAGTTCCTCATTGGTTTTCTGAAGCTTGAAATTTTCTTACCCTTAGTCAATGAGGTGAAGTCTGTAAAGCATCTTAAACAGCTTTCCAGGTGTGACTAAGAGTGAGTTGGGATAGGGATGTATGGTAATGCTGGACTTGGACACATTTTTGTTGGGTTCTTTCTTTGCTGGTTTCAGGTTTGTTTGTTGTTCAGGGTTTTTTTATTTGCTTGCTTATAAAAAGAGCAGATTAAGCCATCATTAATACCACACAAAAGTGTTAACAATTGGTCTGAGACAGAATACATAATACATTAGCAATAAAAATCCCCAAATTTAGGGCATTCTTCTAAAGTAAGATAGATGACCAAAATAGAAAATAAGTTGGATACTGTGCAGATAGTTTCAGTCAATAGGAAGTTAACCAGAGTAGGACCATGATCATACAAAGTCAAATTCAGTCATGTAATAATATTAATAATATTAATAATAATAATAATAATAAGAAGAAGAAGAAGAAGAAGAATAAGAAGAAGAAGAAGAAGAAGAAGCAGCATAAAATAACCCCTTCTTGTGATAAAACACATCTTTTAAAATAGAATCCTACATTTTTATAAACATAGGAGTTGAGAAATTGTCAAATAGAGTGAAGGAGTTTGATGGTGTGGTGGGCTGATATTGGCTGGATATCAGGTGTCCACCAAGCTGTTCTGTCATTCAGAAGAAAAATGGGGGGGAGAAAATAAGAAAAAAAACCCCCAGTCCTCGTGGGTCTAGATAAAAGCAATTTTAAAAGCAAAAGCAAAGGCCATGCATGGAAGGAAAGGAAAATTCTATACGTCCCATCAGCTGGTGATGGGAGCCACTTCATCATAATTCTATACCTCCCATCAGCAGGTGATGCCCAGCCACTTCCTGAGAAGCAGGACTTTCAGCCGCATAGTGGTTGTTACGGAAGACAAATGTCATAACAGCGAATTTGCACCATTTGCCTCCTCCTTTCTCAGCATTTATATCTCAGCAGACATCACGTGGTATGGAATATCTCTTTGGTGAGATTAGGCCAGGTGCCCTGGCTATGTCCTCTCCTGGGATCTTTCCCATCCTCAGATTCCTGATGAGGGGGAATGTTGGAGAGTCAGTCTTGCTGCTGTGTGAGCCCCGCTCAGCAGTAGCCAAAATGCTGGTGTGTAATCAATACCTTTCTAGCTACCAATCTAAGCACAGCACTGTGAGGGCTGCTATGGGGAAGATTAACTCCATCTCTGCCAGACTCAGTACAGATGCAAAATTTGCTATATTAATTTTAGCAATCATTTGTGTATACATCATGAAGACATTTTCTGTTAAGAGAATGGAGACTCAGAGAAGTAAAGCAAAATTCTGAGATGTGATGCCCTCCCATTTTACAGCTCTGAAACATCTAAGCAAAACAGTGCCTCATAACAACGTTTTCAGAATAAAGTAGAGATTTTTTAGAGAAGCAGTTGAGAGAAATTTCCTTTGAATGCTTCTTCCTAGGCAGGTGTTCCTTCTCTACCCTGTAGAGACAGAAAGAAAACAAACAAAAAAAACTTTAAATGAAATCCAAATATGATAATGATTACTTATTAGCTGCTGTTTACTCACCCTGCAGATGCTCCCATATCCAAAGTCATTCAGCCCTCATGAGAGACTTGCAATTAACATTCTTACAGCAGATTAAAAATTTAATTAAATTTTTTTAAAAAGCTGAAATGGTCAAATGGAAAAAGCGAGCTGAACACAAGTACCAGGGACTACTTTATATGATTCTAATTTGAACCTACCCTTTGCCAGTGTTTATTGCTGTTGAATTCATGAAACAAAAGAGCATGACTGTTTAGTTTCTGATTTAACTGTAATTCAATAATTGCCCAGATTAGGTGTCTTTTCTTACCACTAGTTTATTTAGAATTGGGGATCAAAATAAGCATATTTTAATGCTAGAAAAACAGTGAAAGCACTTAAAATAAAGTTTTCATCTCTGTAAGTTAAAATACTTTCAAAAATACAAATCTTTACCATTTAAATGAATATGTGATACATAATGTAAGTTTTACTTTTTTTATTATACACAAATGAATCAGAAATAGAGTACAGTTTATTAGGTCTGTTCTTTGCTTTTTCTTCCTTCTCTCATTATTATTCCCTTTATAATGCTGAGAATAATTTGTGATAATGATAAGAATCTCTTGTTTGAGTTGTTCTCCTTTCATCAAACCATTTATGCATTTCTGTTTTATAAGTTGATAATGAGAAATAACAAGTAAAGATTTGCAGAGATGTGCAAATACATGAAACATTTTACTGTCAGCTTGCTCAGATACAAAAGGAATATTTTCAAAACTGTAGCTGAAAATATTCAATTTAAAAATTTGTATCTTCACAAAAATTTGCACCTTTTCATGCGGAAAAAAAAAAATTTAAAAAAAAAGTTGAGTATGAGCACAAAAATGGTATTGAGAGGAATCCTTTAAGTACTCTGCATACTCAGCTGCTGAAGAATTCTGTGTACTCGAAGGATGTTCAGGATTTGAGTGATCAGGTGTGAAGTAGTTATGCTTAATTTTAAAGTGTTTATGGTTCAGGTTTTTGTTCTAGATTTCCTTAGTCCACTGTGATAAGCAAGACATTTACAGCCTGCCCGTGAGGTATGTTGAATGATTTTCAAACAAGGAAACATTTAAATAAAAATACCTTATTTCCTTTTCAAAATATCCCATCATTACTGTCTTTGAGATTTGCTGATGCTCCTCAGGTTGTAGAATTTGTATGTAATGCTCTGTGGAAAAAATCAGAATTAGAATAGGAAAAAGATATTTTGTATATGCTTTTAGTGGTGATAAAGTTAATTTCTTCATGGTAGCGGCTTGGGTGCTGTGTTTTCTGACGAAAAAGGTGTTGGTAACATGGATGCTTTAGGTTCTGCTGAGCAGTGCTCACACAGGGTCAAGGGTTTTTTCACTTTTCACACCACCCACGAGTAGGCTGAAAGTGCCCCAGAAGCTGGGAGGGCACAGAGCCAGGACAGCTGACCCCAGCTGCCCAGCAGGAGATCCCAGACCATACAGCATCATGCTCAGCAATAGAAGCTGGGTGAAGGAGGAGGGGGACACATTCAGAATGATGGTGCTTGTCTTGCCAAGTCTCTGTAATGCACGATGGAGCCCAGCTTTCCTGGAGATTGCTGAACTGCCTACCTTTGGGAAGAGGTGAATGATTAGTTGATTTTGCTTTGCTTGTATGCACAGCTTTTGCTTTACCTATTAACCTGACTTTAACTCAATTCATGAATTTTCTCACTTTCAACTTCTATTTCTCTCCTCATCCCACTGAAGAGCACTGAGCAGCTCTTCTGTGGGGCCAAGCTGCCCACCTGG
This sequence comes from Dryoscopus gambensis, assembly GCA_013389985.1. NCBI lineage: Eukaryota > Metazoa > Chordata > Aves > Passeriformes > Malaconotidae > Dryoscopus > Dryoscopus gambensis. The sequence continues at coordinate 30,809 of WEIT01014714.1, forward strand.
GGTAAAACTACAAAAATATGATAGGTAAAAATGGTCATTTCATGGGGAACTTCAGAATAAAATTGGGTACGTTTTTTAAATTTTAAGTAAAACTTGAATATTCGTTTGGGTATCATTTTTTTTAAACCTCTCATAGAAAGTGTAGTTATCATAAAATGCCTTATCTGTTTTTTAATTCCCTGTTCTTTCTTCTAAAGGAGAAGATAAATCTATCGAGCTGTTCCTTTATGCCTGATCTCTTTTCACTTTTTCCAGCTATTTCCTAAAGTTGATCCTCATGATTAATATCCTTGTCAGGAACATCACTACTGTTTTTCTTTGTGCTGCCATCCCTTTCAGCTTTGGCTTTTTATTCTCAACATGCCCCTACTGATGTGGGGCTCTGTGGAGGCACTGGTATCCAATGTCCAGAAGTTGCTGAGGTGCAAGTGACCTTATCTGTGAATCAAACTTCACTTGGGAAGTGTTAGGCACCACACTGATTTTTAAAACAGATGTTCAATCACACAGGCACGTTGACTGAGATGGAAGATGGAAGTGAGAATAGGTGGCTGTCTACCCCTGTGGCATTTCCACTCTGAGAAGATGGTCTGCTTATATCAATATACTGTCTGCATCAGAACATGATGAAACCAAGAGCACTGAGATACATTCTTATGGTGAACCTTTACAAATGCTTAAGCCAGAGCTTGCCTTTGTAGCACACTATTGAATTTGTATGTACACAAACACACAGATGGCAGAGGCAGAAGGAAAGAAATGGGAACAAATAGACGGATTAATAGAGGAAAATATAACATGCCACAAAGAAAGCAAAAGCTGAGGGGCTTTGCTACAGGCATCTTGTTTCTTTTTGTTTTGATATACGATTGGAAGGTTAGGAGTCGGAGAGCTTCAGAGCAGAGGAAGGTTGGGGATGGACACCTCTTTAGAGTTTTGTGGGATTATTGGTGCCTGCGAGAACAACAGACATCTGACCTTGCCTCATTTTTGGCACTGAGGGCAGATGGGAAAATCAGTGGCTCAGGACTGTACACCCTCATGTAGGGTTCTTGCCCTGCTCATCTGTGTGACCCACAAAGGGTCTGCACTCACAGCACAACCTGCTCAGACAGATTCACTCAGGATGCCAGTTTGACTGTGCCTGGGCTACAGTCCATGAGATGCTGAGGGAGCAAACACGCACTATGAAGCTCAAAATAAATTAATCAATTATGTCTATGGTATATGTGCTTATCTGTAAACTATGAGGGTTGCATAAAATCCACAGAGATAATGACATTCATGTCTTTCTCACACATGCACAACTGCACATGAGAACTGTGTTAGTCAGTTCAATTTATTTCTCAGAAATCTTAATTTCTTTCTGTCCGATTTACAATATTGCCTCGGAGATTGTTCACAGCAAGTTTTATACTTCTATGAAATTCCATGGAGAGAGATTAATTGGAGGAGACTCATTCCAATATATTCCCCTGGGAAGAAGCAGGCAGATATATTTTACTGCAACATTCAGACAATGCTACCTTTTCCTATATACAGGTCAGCTGAGAATGCAGCTATTTATTATTTCCTCCATGCAATTTATCAGCTAAATTGTACCCTTGGTACTTTCCAAGTTTAATATCTAAGTTCAACCACAGAAAACTCACAGCTTTTCAGGAACAAAGTGGCAAAAAAGGGAACAACCACTTCCAGAAATCTGGGGCAGTTTTCCTATCCTGGTTTGAGAGTCATGGAAAAGTGTACTGTGAGTACCATTTATGTAAGAAGCTCAGGTTAGATGTTACCACTGGTGCTACCTCAAGGAGACTTTCAAGTGGTTACTAACTAGATCTAGTTGATTTTGGCTTCATTTCAAAAATTTGGGGTAAATAAAAGACAGGATCAAGCATTTGGAAATATAGAGAGGAAGAGCTAATGGCACATCAGAGGAAATTAAAGAAAAATGTTACAAGATCATTTGTATCTTGATGTCACATAAATTAAGGCAAAATTCTTATGCCCAACGTTAATTTATTTAAGGAAAAAAAGATGACATAACAAGATAATATTGATAAATGCGTAGTAAAACCAAGTTAAGAGGCAAGCAAAAATTTTAAGTAAGATAGTTTAATGCTATCTTCAGTTAATCAGCAATATTTCAAATGTGGAACATTTCTTTTTTATGATTCAAAGGGGGAAGACAAAGTGGAATTATAATAAATTTGCATATTTTAATTACCTGGTAAATATAACCTTGCTAAACTAGTACAAGTATAGTATCACTACACAAGAACCCAAATCATCTAATTTTTTTTTCATTCAAACATTCTATTTATTTCAGGAGAGCAAATTCTGATTTCAGATATAACACAGTGAGTTCAGCATCTTATCCAAAATAATAAAAAAAAATCATCTTTTAAAAAGCAAATTCTACTTCTTTCTTATTATTCTTTATCTAGGACATATTAGTCATTGCATGTTGAGAATTTATATTAATTTAGTCAGATGTGCTTTATCAGTACATTTATACTTTTTACCTGGGGCTCTATATGTTCTCAGCAGTTACCAGTTAATTTCTGTTCCCTCATCTTTATTTCTATTAAATATTTGTGTCAAATTTGTCAGGCCACACAGCTGTAGTAGCTAGAATTTATTCATATTTGTTCACAAAAAAATTTCTTGGTCACCAGGATCTCAGAATAATGTAGATTACCAATGGTGTATGGTTCAATGGTGTTGTGATGGGTTGATGCCCATTGGTGCAGCTGAGTTTCCACAGAGCCATTTGCTCACTCCCTCACCTTAATGGGATCAGGGAATAAAACGGAAGTAACAAGAGTGAGAAAACTCATGGTTTGAGATAAAGATAGATTAATATGTGAAAAGAAAGGGGGAGAGGGAAGAGTACAGACACCAAACAGGTGGAACAAAAGAAATTAGACCAACATCTTGCCAGTCTCCAAGCAGTGGCCACCTTGAAAGCCAAAACCATCCACTCTTCTTACTCTAATTCTTTCTTTGTGAGCATGACATCATATAGTATGACAAGACCCTTTCGCCAGTTTAGGGTATCTCTCCCAGCTGTGTCCCCTGCCAACCTTTCACGAACTCCTGCTTGATAGGCAGGGTGCAGAGTAGGATAAAGAGAAAGCCTTGGCTGTGCAAGCACTGTTTGCAAGCACCAGAACACTGATGTGTTACCAACACTACTTTAGCCATGGATCCAAAGCACCATACAGGCGGCTACGAAAGACAACTAGACCAGTCAGACATAGACCAAGGGTTTCAGATCCAACAGATTTAATTCAAAGCAAAGTATCTTTTCCACGAATTTCTTCAGCTTTAGCGCTCATTTGGCTTTGAGTTTTATATACTGACTCATATCTTTCCATGGATATATCAAGTCTCTTTTTAAATAGGGCCTATGCAAGGTCATCAAAGTGTATGCTTTGAAGACTGCTTTCATTTAAAAGTAGTCCCATGTTAAAAAAACGTGTAACCCAGATTTTGGGTTTATCATCAGTTTTTAGAAGGTATCAAGTACAGCAAGTTAATACAAAGCCTGTCTCTTGGTTATCTAATGGCTGCACAAGCAGAATGTTTGGTAAGTACAATTACATCACATAATTGCATAAGAATAGCTGTGTGGGATTAGGCAAAATCTTATATCAGAAACAATACTGAAAGGAATAGAATGGAAATAGTATTCTATTCTTGCCATATATCTGTGAGGGACCAAGAAGAGTTATTAAAAGTATGGCAATAATTATATGGCATTATTATCTTTCTAGTTGTGTGAGCATAATCTTACCAATGTACCCTGCTTAATCAGCATAACTCAAAAGAATAATGAAGTTTTGTAGATTAATGTGTAGCATAATCATTGAAATCAACATGAGGTTCCATTTGCAAGGCATTGCTACTGTCACCATAGTTTCTACTTCTCTGCTTCAGAAGGCAAGATATTAATATTTTTCCATAATGACAGACACAGCAATATGTAAATCACACAATTGACACAGAATCTGCTCTAAGAATATTTTTTAAATTATCTCCTCTAATCAAATGCACCTTGGCATGGCACTCGCAGGAGGGTTTTTTGTTCATGTGTCATGCAAACCATAGAAACACGAACAAACTGCAACCCCCTTTGTAGCTGTGGGATAGTGAATGGCTTGATAGGTATTCCTCACTTAAGTCAATTTTGTTTCATCTTATTTAATGGGAAACACTGCAGGTGAATTTTATGTAATAAAGTGGATTTATGCAAATACATTTTCTCCTAAATTTAAGTATTTCATTTAAGGGGTTTCGCTCAAAATAGCCTTTCACCTTTCTCCAGATTTCTAAATCCAGATTTAGTCTCCTCTGATATGATTTTTAAAGTCAAACATATCTTCTACAGTCTCCAAAAATACAAACACAAACAACCAACTATTGTTGTATACAAGTTGCTCATTTTCTTTTTTTTTCTAGAGGAGATAACACCTGCTTCAAAGATCCTGCAAAGCTACTTGCATAGGGTGTTTCCTGTTATTTATAAAACAAATCTCTGTCACTCAGTGAAGTAGGAGAAAGAAACGGTAGTGCTCTTTAGTGTTATTTTAGTAGTTATTTTAGTAGTATTCTTGGCTTTTTAAATTTGGAAAGCAGCACGATGTTACAGTGAGTAAACCACTAGCAAATGGTGCCTAAAAGTAGACAGGCAAAGATGATTAGGCAATTCAGCATTGACAACTCTGATTTATATGTTGCTGTAAAAGCTAGAGGAGGCTAGATATCTCTTTTGAAATCAGAAAAAGGAAATACTAAAAGTAGATGACATTTCAAGATGTTATCTAAAGACATATCATATCTCCTCTTAATTTCCTATAGGGATTATCTTTCCAAACCAGATCTTGCTGTACAGCCTTTCTCTTAGCCCGTCCTTAAAGCATTCAGCATAAGATGCTTTAAATAGAGGGAGAACACATAACTGGGAAAACTTACTTACAGATGAAGCTTGATCTAAATTAGATAAAATGTATTCTTCTGATCATAATTTAATGACTCTTAGTTATTTTCTCCACCTAAATATTTACTAACCATCACCATGTGCTGTCTGAACTACCTGTAAGCTACTGGCTTCGATAACACATTGAGTTGAAAATAATGTAAAATTGTATTTATTTTTACAACTTTTAATTTTCTGTTTCTTTTTCCTTGTGTTTCAGAACTTCAGAATGAAAAAAGAGACATTTTATTATCCATTTTACAAATATGTACTTGTATTTTGAATTGTGTAAATCAATTCTAGAGTACTCTGATACTTTCTATATTTGTAACATTTATCACCAAACTTTTGATCTCATCCACTACAATATAAAAAACATTCTTTTAATTTCATCCATTATTAGAAAGCTGTGCTTTTTAACTTCATTTTTTTCTTCTACAGTCTAACACAGATTCTTTCCTAACCACTAATGGTCAGTGGTTTACACTGATGACAGTATGGGCTTGATAATTTCCCCTACTTGATTCAGCTAATTTAACATGGTCAATGTGTACAATTTTTTGACGTCATCTGTTGTTATGTATGCTGCTGTGTTTTTGCCTCTAGAGAATTTTGACTACTATCCCATTCATATCTGATTACCATTAAGTCCTCTAGGCGTCTTCACAGCTTTCAATGACTAATGTATATTTTTGTAGTATGTCATTTTGTCACCTTTTTTCTGCGGCGGTGCTGCGTTACTCCACGCACACGGTGGACACCCGGCTAGCTCAGTGCAGGCGCCGCCATATGATGGGAGCCGCCCGACGACCCGAACCGAAGGATCACAAGGCAGCGAGGGATCCGGGAGATCCGCTCCGCGTCACTGTTCGCGAGGTCCAGGACACAGGGTTGAGGGAAGGAATAGTCCAGACCACAGTCCGAGGCTAACGGTTTATTTGCCCGAACCCTGCTCGGTCGGACTAATTCGAATTTTGGCGGCTTACCGCGAATTTTATAGGAGGGGTGGTAGCCAGGGTACAGAACCAATCAGGGGGTAGTAGGGAGGAGATAAGGGTGAGATTATATATATATATATATAACCAATGGGGGATAATACAAGGTGATTGACATACATATTAACAAATGGAGCATCGAATATAACAGAATTTTCCAGATGTAGGGGTAGGGTTGGAAATGACTGACATGACGCAGGGGTATGGGTTTTGAGGATTGACAGGGAAGGTGCTGGAATAAAGGGTGTGATTTGGGTGATGGACAGGGAGTAGGGGAAGGGTTTTAACTTTATTTGGGGATGGGGTGGAGAAAGGGTGGCAACTGGGACAAACCTTTATTACAACTTAATAGGGGGAAAAACAGAACATACCAACTGGAAATAAAACTAATTTTTCCACACTACCACATTTTTCTAGATTGTTAATTCCATATTCAACACAATCCTAGCAATCCTAGTAAGTCTTCTTCAAAGGTAAGATTTCGTGGCTGATGTTTGGGACTTAGGCAGTGCTCTGCTTAATAAAGCCAGAAGTATTCTCATTGTCACTCATACCAGGTTTCAATGCTAAGTTAAAACCTCTGGAGGCCCTTCCAAAAGCCTCTTACTCATTTTTTGCTTCTTGTCCACAGCTCTGTGTGAAGTATTACGCATTCAGGTCTGAGACATATTCCTTGGCAGTATTCCAGCGGCAATTCCATTCCCTACCTTTCCATTCACAAGACCAGAAGTAACAAGAGAGTCCTTCACAGACCCTATATGCACATTTATACCCAGTGTACGGAGTGCATAACAACATAAATTATAAAAGTGGCCATGGCACCAGACTTTAGAAACCTATTTCATTCATTTGACCAAAACACTGAACAAGAACTTTTTCTACTTGAAAAAATAATATACTAGAAAAGGATTTTAATTTTTTATTCATAAAATTTTTCAACGTTAGCCAACAGCAATCATAATTATAGTTGAATTCAGAACTGAAATCAAATGTGAGAGTGCAAACTGTTCCTAAAATTTGAGTCTGTTTCTTGTGTTTAATGAATGATATAAGAAGAACTACTGTAAGAACCCAAATCACGAAATGCAAATGAAGTATTTAACTGAATATACTGTAATTTAACTGTAGTCTGCTGATTTCAGTGTTACCTAAAAGGAAACATGAATATGTTGGTGTGTGCATTTTCAGCACCCTCCTCAATATAAATATGAATCAAGGAAAAGGATGTAATGCCCATGAAAATCTATTACTTATTTTAAATTCTCCAAAATCCATATTTTCCCCCTATTTCCTATTTGCATGTTTCTTGCTTCTGATATAATCCACTGATTTCTTTACTATTTGAGTGTCTCTAGACAGTTATTTCTATTCAGATTCTCCCTCCACTGTTTCAAGAGACCTTCACCTTTTTTTTTGCTGTTCTGCAAGGGTTTTTTTCTCCATTTTTTCCCCCCCGGTCATCAGTGTGTTTGGGGATCTCTTAGTTTCATTTAGAAAACATTTCTTCTTATTTAAAAGATATCAGATTGGATCAGAACCCTCTAATTATTTTTCTTTGCTCTTGCTTCCTTCCTATCTTGTTTTTGTTTAAGGGTATGCAATTCTGTTCCAACTTAATTTTTTCTATACACATCTTTAATTAGCTGGTGTTCCAAGTCCAAGAAGTTAAATTACCTTATGTTTCATTAAGAAATTTTAATTTGCATTGTTACTTTCCATTCATTATCTTCTGTTGTTTAAAATTCCCCTTTGGAATTTTTATCTCATAAAGTTAAATTTTGCCATGTCTTGTCTCCATACAATACTGAACTCGAAACTCAAACCCAGTATTTGACTACATACTCCAAAAACCTACATGACTTATATTTAAGGACACACTCTTTTGTTCTCTAAATTATAATAATTCAAGAGGCCTAAGAAACCTGGTCCATGAGCCTCACTATTCTGTGTATGCTTAAAAATGCAAGGAATAGTAGGCAAAGTAAATTGGTTTTGTACATAAATGCAATCAAAAGAATAAAAATAAAAATATATTATGGAAATTTTGGAAAGGAATTTGAATCAAATCAAAGTTTGTCTTCTACACAATTGAACAAAACCTCTTCAATCCTCACATTATACTTATTCTTGTAATTGTTGTTGTATAAAATATATCAGTCACACACACTTCTGTGGGAAAAAGGGTTTTTTCCTATTTTCAGTTTTTTAGTAAAATGAAAAGAGTTGCTAAGCACAATCTTTTTTTTGTTCAAGGTTCCAAGAAAAAGAATATAACTTATACATTTTCATCCTATCTAATTTAACAAGAAAACATCTCACATTTTTTGTAAACACTTTGACCTTAATGACACCTGGATAGCAACTAAGTTGATTATTAACTAAGTAAATCTTTCACTTTATTCAAATCAAGCAGCATTTGATTACACTGAGTTTCTTTTTATGCTATTGAATTTCTATTACTTGACTTCTTTATGTTTTTCTGCTTTTAAAAATACTTTCTCATTACTTACTTTTAAGGAAATATATGTTAATAATAATTTAGTAGTTACTGTAGCATTATTGTAGCATTAGAATTCCTGGCATTTACATCCATGCATGGAAATTGAGATTAAATCTTTTGTTCCCAAATAATCACATAGACCTCCCGAGATTTCTGACAGAACCTAATCTGAAATAAATAAAGCTGAGGCCAAAAAACCTCAGTTACACAGTTTCAAGTTTCCACCACAAAAATCTTGACTTCAAATACTTCAAAAATATTAAAACACATCCATCGTTTCCCTGTGTTTTAACCTGGACTAAGAGCAGCCACCTGTGAAGATTCAGTGTTGCCACGGAGGATGGCTTTGGTTGACATGGGGCCTTGGGAGAGATGGGCCGTGAGATCTGGCAGGAGGTGAGACAAAGAGCAGGAGGCAAGACAAATAGTAGGATAGTTAACAGGAGATTACGCGAGGAGATTGTAATCTGTAGCCATCTGTAGCCATTGGAGATGCAAAACGTGTAACCCCAGAAGCCAAAGTTTGTAGCTGCTGAACTGTTGGTTTGTAACAGCATATAAAGATGTGCCTTGTACAATAAAAGCTGGCTTTGCATGCACCCAGAGAAGGCCGTGTTTCAATCATCAAGAAATGGTGCCCCGTGTGAAGACCTCATTATACACCTAGCTGCACATCCGTTGGTGAGCCCTGTGGAGCCTGAAGTGCTGCTGTGAGAAGCAGGAAAGCTGGCCATTGATTAATCCCTTCAGAGCTGAAGGTGAGCCACAGGGAACGTGGGGGCTGGACAGTGCTCATCGGACAGCCATGTTTTCGAACTTAGGTCTCTTTTACTTGAAAAAAATGGAAAAAGTCCATGCCTCCCCAACCCCTTAAAATTATGCTGCGTTGGGCGGCTTCCAAAGTGCTCGCACTAAACCTGAGCACCACTTTCTTGTTCGAAGTGTGGGATGAGGTAGGAGATATATTATGGGATCACACTACAGCTCAAATGCTGCCTGCTGGAGGCTATTAAAGTGCAGGAAAAAACTAACAAAGAGGAAGCTGCTTCTGAAAGCACTTCCCCTTCCACTGAGGGGGCGGCGGCTGATGCTACGCTTTCTCCAACTGCCCCTGTAACCTCCACTTCAACATGTCCTGATCCCTCTAACCCGCCTGCTACGAAGGTCACTCTTAAACCCCCTCATGCATTGTTGGTGGATTTGGAAGATGATCCCGGACCTATTTACCCTACTTAGGAGCCCGATTTGTTTCCTCCAGATCCCCATGATCATTGGGCTAACATTAGACAGGAGGTGCTGAAGGAAGGACTTTTTGACATAGCCAAGAAAATAGTTGCGTCTGTCATATATCATCAAGGGCAGGGTCCAACCTGGGAATTGATTCCTTGGTCTGTTGTTAAAGAACTGCACCATAGTGACTGGAACAAAGGCTTATAAGGGGTAAAAGGGGTGTGCCAACCGAGAAAGATTACAGCAAGGTCTGATGGGGAATTCACCGTCATCTAACTTCAGTGACTTCAGACCTCTGAGCTGTCCCGCCAGTAGACTTCCACAGCTTTAGGGCCCTTTGGCTCATTGGTCACTCCTGCTGTAGGCTCAACCACCGCAGCACCGTACCGTTACAGAACACGGCATTCAGTCACCGTTTTTTGCATGATCACTTCTGTTTTTTCTTCCTATGTGTTTACTGCCCAGGACCTGAAATCTTTATCTCAACTGCTATTAACACCTACTGAATACACTATTTGGGAGACAATGGCATAGAGGGCTGGATAGACTCTTGCTTACCTACGTAGGCAATAATAACCAACAAATAACTGTCCTGAGTATAGATCACCTTATGGGCTCTGGAGGTCATAGGGATCCCCAGCGCCAAGCCCGAGTTATTCTGAGGGAAGCATTAGAGAAGCATTTGAGATGCTGCTTCCCAAGCCCTCCAAAGAATCCCTAATGATCAAAGACCTGAAAAGGCTTTTATTGCTATTTTCCAAAAATCCAAAGAAACTTACGTGCAATTTATAGACCGTTTAAAACAAGCATTAGAGTGACAAATTGATCACCCTGAGGCACGGAATAT
>WEIT01014718.1:3680-14575 GCA_013389985.1 Dryoscopus gambensis
AGATGATTACATGCCAAAAGACAGCACAGTTAAATTCCATCTGTTAGTTTAAAGTTACTGTAAAATGTACCTTTATTTTTTTCCTGCAAACAATTTGTTTAAACATGGATAGCCTCTGTTGATAAAGCTGTACTGTCACTTCCTGATACTGCAGGTGTGGGAATGTGATATGTACATAAATGCACATAAAATGTTGTGGTCAAAGTTGAGTTTCCTTTACAAAGGATTTTCACAAATACAGTGTGCAGATTTTAAAAGATTTGCTGAGACTGCATTCTGGGCATTTCTTTTCTTGATTCATATAACCACTTCTAGTCTTCAGTTATCTGAATGTCATTGATGATCTGAATATCTGAGATGCATTAGGTCCAGATTGCAGAAGGCATGTTAGTTATGCATGTTCCATCTGTTTAACTGATATAAAAATTAGAAGTGTTCACCCCATAATATAGGTCACAAATCTTTAACAATACAATTAATGTTTCTAACCAATACAGAAGAGATAATGCAGCAGGTTAATATATTATCCAGGCTGACTGACTTACAAAGTTGATTTAAAAATGAGTGACTTTAATAAGTAGTTTTCTAGCATACAGTCCTTGTGAGATACTGCTCTGAGCAGAATACAAAGGAATCCTGTAAAGAGGAGCTGAAGTAAAGGGCAAGAATAACATGCTGTAAGTCACCAGCAAAGGAAAAACAGCCTTTGAGAATGGTGGTGAGCAAAGAGGAGAATGGGCAGCTGTGATGTTTTCTCTTTGATGTGCAGGATCTCTCTGCAGGTTTTCTGATGAGGTACAAGCTTGCCAAGTACCGTGGCAAGACAATGTCATGCTCTTCTGAGCCCCGTTTAGGAAAGGAGCATCTCAGGCATGTGGTGGAGCTGGAGCCCTGATTTTCCATCCTGCTGTCTGAGCTAATGGACAGAGCTTGTAATATTATGTGATATACTGTATACTTGTGCCAAAAAGACCCAAGAATACTTACTGAAGATAATGGGGTGTGACCCTTGAGCTGCAGGCTCCCCAGCAGTTTCACTGCATGACGTTGTCAGTTGGATGGCAGGCTGCAAACCTTTGCGTGTGCTAATACAAACAGATAGATATACATAATTTTTTTAAATTCTATCATCAAGTGTAAAGAAAAGCTTCGTATTTTCTTCTGTGAGTAATGAAAATTATAAGGAGGTATATGTAATAAAGCTCTCAAAGGAACAGATACTTTCTGGTTTTGAATGTTTCACCTCAGAGAATCATAGCATTGTTTAGGTTGGAAAAGACTTTTAAGATTATCAAGTCTGAGCACATCCCTAAGCACTGCATCTCAAAGCACCACATCTACAGAGCTTTTAAATATTGCCAAGGATAATGCCTCAAACACTTCTCTGGGTAGCTTGTTCCCAGGGCTAGCTTGACAACTGTTTTGGTGAAGAAAGTTCTCCTAATATCCAATCTACACCTGGTGCAACTTAAAGCCATTTCCTCTTGTCCTGGAGCATGTTAACTGTGAGAAGAGATCAACCCCCACCTCACTACAACCTGCTTTCAGGACAGCATTGACCTCATTCTTGCTCTGGTAACTTGAGTTTTGCATTTTGAATGCATTTATGCATTCTTTTTTTTTACCAATCCAAAGCTCTTTTTACAAGGTAACCAAGTGCCCTTAATCAGAGTTGAGGACAGGTGGGCAGCAGATAAAGCGTTGTGTCTAACATAAATTACAAAATTCTTTGGAATAACAGACTCTGTGGAAGTGTGAAATGTTGCTAAAGGTGTATTTTTTTAAACTTTAGGCTGGGCGATGCAGGTTGCAGCCTTTGTTTTCATTCAGAGAAAGTGGGAAGATGACAAGAGTCACTTTGAAAAAATGCTGGATTATTTCTGTGACATTCGTGAACCACTGCAACTCCTCATCTTTCCGGAAGGAACTGATCTCACAGGTAGGCTGCATTTGTCATCTTCTCAGGGAATGTCCAACATGGAAATTCTTTGTTGTTTATGGAAAGAGTTTAAGAAAGTCCAAGGCAGGAGCAAGACTCGCTTCTCATGGGTAGTAGAAATGACAGTGAATGATCAAACGATGTGCTGATTCATGTGAGAGGCACAAAGGTAGTTCCACTGAGAGACTTTGCCAGTCTTCCTGAAATAACTTACATTTCAGAGCATCGGATAATTGACACTGCTTTTTATTGGTCAGTACTGTACATACACTGCGTGAGCAAAAGCAGATTTCAAGACCTGGAATATATCACTTGCGTGCTCCCATTGCCTGAATTACTGTGACAAAATCATTTCATAGCTATGAAAGAGTGGCTGCAATGGGCTGATGATTCTGTTTGATTTCCTGCCTAATGTTTTAAGAGGGGAACATGGAGTTACTTGTTCCTTAGGCCATGTAAGCACTGTAAGCAGTCTGTATCTGCCTCCAGAAGGGAAATAACTCTGTAAAACAAACGTTGAGATTATCATAGGAGTAAATGTAATGTTTGATCCTGTAGCATTAATTTTTAATCAAATATCTTCCTTAATACAGGTATTTATGGCACCAGTAGTAAGCTGTTAACCAGTGATGAAGACAACTCAAGTGCCTATGAAAGAAAACATTGTATGAATGTTCTGTGGTGGTTCATGCCTCCAGCATGATGCCTGGTTTGATAAGCATTGTCTTTAAATAGAAAATCAATTGCAATTAAGCTTCTAACTTTAAGCTTATTTAAAAGATTTTTGCTATACTTTCCATTGCAGATAAATCATAGTTTATTGCAAAGCCACATCAGTAAGTACTACACGTGGTATAAAAATAACCAGCATATGCTGCTATTTTTTCTTCCATAATCCAAGTATCCTTAAAATGGGTATGTATATAGTAATCAGATGCTGTCACACTATAGGGAAGTGTCATCACTTGATCAGCCTTACTAAAAGAGGATAGATTCCTTGAACACTCCTGGACTGCTTCATGTGACACCTCTTGTTGAATTGGTTATCTTGTATCTAAAGTTAGGAAGAAGGATGGAATTTTCTTCACTAAAAGAGTGGTGAGGCACTGGCACAGGTTGCCCACAGAAGCTGTGGATGCCCCATTCCTGCAAGTGTTCAAGGCCAGGTTGGATGGGGCTCTGAGCAACCTGGTCTAGTGAAAGCTGTCCCTGCCCATGGCAAGGAGTTGGAGTGAGATGATCTTTAAGGTCCCTTGCGAACCGTTGTATGATTCTATGAAATTATCTCACTTTAGCTTTTCTTCTTTGAATCTGTGAGAAACTGTCTCCTCCTAGCTCTAAATTATGAGGTACAATCTTCCTCTTACTCATGGAGTCAGGAGACTCCTCCTTAGAGCACTCACACTCTCTGGACAGGTGTTTCCATCTCAAGATGTCTGAAAGAATTGGATTGTTTGGAATTTATTCCATAAATTATGTATGCCTTCTAATCTCTGAAGGAATCTAATATTCCTGAGAGACAACAGATTTTTAAAGAATTGAGGAAGTTTTGTACTGCAGCTTTAAAAAAGATTTGGCCAAGGACTGAGACAGCCACAGTGTGTTAACACTTGTGCTGCAGAGTCCAAAAGACAGTGGTGAGGATGTTACCACCTGAAAGTAGAGCTGCTTAAGGAAACAGAGGATTTTCTCTGTGCTGTAGTTACTGATATAAATGACTTAGGGTAAACTTAGCTATATGCTGTTGATACCATCTACTGAGAAACTCGTGGAAACACGTTCCTTCATTTAATATCAAAAAAAAATTTTAATTAAATTTTTGAACACAGGATGTTGACAGATTTTTTTTTTCCTTTGGTAAGGTATTTCTGTTGTTCTGGTTACCCTTCTTTATACTCGTGTAACATGTACTCTTTAACTTCACAATGCCCAGTGGAGAGCTGCACTAACTGTGCTGTTCTGCTGAGGCCACCACAGGTGGGTGTGAGCGGCCCAGGAGGAAGCAGAATGGTGGGAAGGAGGGAGTGATGGGTAGGGAAGACAGTAGGGCACTGCTGTCCTGGCTTCTGACATGTTAAACTGTCCTGTGTTTACCACTCTTAAATTGCCATCAAGTACTGAATGCCACTTTGATACTACATTTGTGCATAAAAGGATGTATAGAGACAGGGACTTTTTCTGTGGAAGTAAATAGCTCTCCCTCTCTGATTGTCTTCACAGGAAATATTGCCTCATATATATCTTAGAATATTACAGGAGACGGGGAAAAATCCCTTGACAAGCTAATCCTGACCAAGCAGTAAATTTCTGCCATATGAGAATGCTAGAACATAATATATGTAACATTTTGAAAAAATTATTTTCAGAAAACTGTTACGTTATTGACATATTAGGACCTGTTGCAATCTTTAGAATAAGAAATAAACTGTGGTTTTGTTCTGAACAGTTGCTCAAAATTCTAGGGAACATTTTGCAAAAATAGAGGCAATGACTCTGTTTTCTGACCAAATGGCAAAACCGCTAATAACTTCTGAAAACAAAATTCCTCTGGTGCTTAAAATGAAGAGAAACATTCTACATCACTGAATAGCAGAATTGCTGTGCAGCTCTGTGCAGCTGCTATCATTTTTTTATCCTCTCAGTGTCCACGTGACAATGATGGATTTACTCCTCTTTATAATATTTTCAGGTATTTGAGAATGCGATTTCAAAGAAATGAAAAATAAGACTGTATTTATACATGAGCTACTGCCTGACTTTAAGGTTGTGAAGTACTTTGCAGTGGAAGATGCTACGTAAATAAATTTTAGAAATAGTAAGGTCGTGAACCCGAACATTGTATTTGCAGACAGGATTGTACAGGGGCTGAGGTAATAATTGTATAATTATATACTTATTTCTGATAGGTTGGCCATCTTTTCACTCTGGAGTACTTGAAGGTTAAAGCCCAAAGGTATTTTGTTGTAATTGCTTAAAAAGAAGCCCTCAGCAGGTAAACATGTACTTAGACTTTCTGAAGCCTTGAAGAAAGCAAAGCAACCATGAGTCTCATGCTTCTGGAAAGCTGGAATACAACTCACCATATTGCCTGTTGTTTTGTTTTTCTTGGTGTTCCTTACAAGATTGTTTGTAGTAATTCTTCAGAAAGCAATGACAGAAAAAAAAAATTGCTGTGTTGCTCTGTGCCTGGTAAAACCTCATTTCCTCCGGATTTGTGTCTGCATCCCTGCACATGGTCCTTTCTTCACGCCAACTGCTCCTTTTTCCGTGTCTTTCCTTCCGTGTGACATTTCCTCCACAAAGCTCTTGCCATTGCCTTGGCAAGAGGCGTCGTGTGCTGTGGCTGCCCCTCGCCAGTCCCTGTGTCACCCGATGGACTCTGCATGCTGTGCTGAGAGCCCTGGCACACGAACAGCCATGGACCCTGCCCTGGATTCTCCCTTATTCACATCTCTGCTCTCAGAAGCTTCCCTTTACCCAGTTAGAGCTTCTGCTGGGCTGGGTTGTCTTTGAATCTCTTGTCCCTGATAAACTTTGTTTGCAGGGGACAGTAGCTTCAAAAGTTAAGGGGAACAAACAAATGGACAGAGTGTGATTGCACAGAGCTTTTTCCCTTGAGGAACAGCTAAAAATCAAGTAGGAAAGCTTGCTGGAGTTCAGGTTTTGGCAAGAATATTGTGATGTGGATGACAGAAGGTGACAAAGAACTGCAATTGGATTTTTAACTTTGCTAGTAAATGTGATGTGCTTTGGTAGTACAAAGGAAATATTGATCAGAAGCACTGGGAGGGATTGCTCTACCATGGGATAGGTAGAAAATAACACAAGTAAGAAAAATTGCTTCATTTTTTCTTAAAATATTAACTGTGAGCCAATACAGCTTTATAATTCCTATGCAAACCTCTAATAGATAAATGAGGATTTATTTATTTAGGATGAGAGACTTAGAGTACTCATTTATTCTTTCACTGTCTGGCACTAATGTAATTTGAGAGTACTTGAAGTCATAGAAGAACATGCATGTTTTTGTCAGTGAGCTTTTATCACAAGTGAAATTAAAGGAAAAGGTAGTTAATATCAAATTTCAGCTCACAAACTAAAAATACCATTTTACTAAAAATAATTTGAATTTGTTCATTTTATGCACAGCTTTTCGGGAGCAAAAGCAGTTTAACTTCTTTAAAATCTGTAACTCAAAAATCAAGAAAATGTGTTAGCATCATTTCTTCCTCCAGTTACTTTAAATGAAATTTTGAAGTGGGGTGCTTCTAGAAAGTGTTGGCTTTCAGCTATTCCAGTAATTTTACAGTGTGGCACATGGGATTTGGAGAAAAATGGGGAAAAAAATGTAATCAAATTATTTACCAAAGGTGGCATGGGAGAAAAAAAAAAAGTAAGAAGTTTTGACCAGAACCCTTAAATTCTTGTATTTTTGTGTAGTTTAATAGTTGCTCTGCAGAAGTGTCTAAAGACTCAAGTAATCTGGATGGTCGTAGCTGTCACCTCCCCAGAGAACATCCTCTGAGAGGCTGCAGGCATTAGCTGAAGGAGACAGGGGAGGAGAGCCAAGTTGGTGTGAGACCTGAGGAGGCAGAGCATGAAGCAGTTCTGGAAATGTCCCACGTCACCCTCAGCTGATAAACTGGCAGCTTTCCATAAAAATAACTTACTCTCCTTATTCTTTTTTAACAGCAAATAGAACCAATGTTTTAAAATATTCCTAATAGGAATGATAAGCAAAAGCTTGGGGAGTAAATTTGCTTTGACTTAAATACAGTGTAAGAAAGAAAGCACTTGTTCCTAGAAAGCAGCACTTGCTCAGCTTTTCAGAGGATTTGGTGATAGGGGACATTACCTGTAGCCAACCAAATGATGTGAGTGGCCTTTTGGGATTGAGGAGATGCAAACCGAGTGCATTTCCAGGCCCTGTTTCAAGAAGTGCTTGATGCTATTTGTGTTGGTAGTTTGGAAGAAAAGAAGAGAACGTATGTTTCCTCTTTTTAAGGAAGTTTTTAGGCATCCTTCACTTTTTTTTTATTATTCCACCTACGACTGTTATAAACTGGACCGCGGAACAGTAAGACATCTGCATAAGTTTTGCAGCACTGACAGTGCAGCCTGGTCTATTGATTAAGGGATTTTAAAGAGGCATTTGTTGTGTGAATTCCCTCAAGTTGCAGAGGATATAAAAATGGGTTTCTAATTTCCTGGATCAGTTTTCTAACCTCTAGGCTTCATAGAATGGGGAGCATTGCATGATCTGCCTTCTGTTGGCTCTGGTTCTGAGCAGCAGAATTTGCTCTGAATTTCCCCCCAAAGGTTTGGGCACTGTTGTCTGGCACAAGGATCCCAAACAGCAGTGGGCACAAAGGTCCTTACACTGGATGAGATGGCAGTCAGAACATTTAGTCACTAGTAATAAGAGTACGAAACTGGTTTTTTTCCAAAGCCAAGATTGCAGGAGGGGGAGGAAGGGCATCATTCCTACTTTTTTTGTAAGAGTGAAGGCTTATCCTACCCTTGCTTTCAGTATATCATCAAAGCACATTGACCTTTGTGACTTGCTGTAATAAATAATGTTTAATGCACAAAGACCTGTGGCTTTATAGTTGTTAGGAAGGGGAGAGGGAGATGAGTTTTCCAGATGACAATGATCGTTGTATTAGCTGGGAGCATTATTCTAGTTGTAAAATCCCATTACACTAGGGTCATGCAAAAGGGGAGGGGAACAGTCTGTGTTATATAAAACTTACAGTCCAGAGGCAAGACAGGCATACAAATGTCAGGAAATAGCTGAATAGTGTTGGCCACTGTGCCAATGTCCAGCTGTTCACACATTTCAGAAAGGCTGTGTAGTAAAGGGAAATTTGGAAAATGTGTTGCAGATGTTTACACTGAGTTCTTTCCAAGTACGGGGAAGTGCACTTAGAGGAAGTTTGAAGATGATTACTTCAAGGCAATGGGCACTGGAAGTCCCAGATCTTTCTTGCAGCATCAACTAGGTCTTACTCAGAGAACATAAGTGCCCTTTCAATCCTTGGTTATTCCTTGGTGCAAGCAGGAGTGTTTTGCAAACCCAAGGAGTTCATTTTCGTGCTCCCTCTGATGCAAAATGCTAGTGGGCAGACACACAGAGATAGTTTTGCTGAGTGCTTATTAACTGTGTGCAGTTTGAGATTCTTAAAACTTAGAATTTTTTTTCAGACTGCTTAACTTTATGTAGATTTATATGGCACTTGTGTCTCAAAGCTCTGCTTGACTTGATTTGCAGATTGCAAATTTTCTGAAGTGAAAACCAAACTTGGATATGCAGAAAATGAAGAAGATGCTACTTCTGTCCTTTGGAAACAACAATACATTACCTTAAGAACTTTGTGATAAATTGGTTTAAAACTTTTTGCTTGAATCATCCCAGAATCTGGAAAAGAACTCTTGATTTGGGTATTTTTTATAGGAACATGCTTAGTCAATTTCTTACAAAATAGTTTTAGTTGCTGAGCTAATACTGGTACATCTAAGAGGTAGAACCTGGTTTTTTGGAGGGGCATTTGATAATTACCAGATTACTGTTGCCTCTTCAGCCATTCCAAGTCTTGCTCATGGCTCACTTTGCAATTTTTGCCATTGCAGTGGGAATCTGCAAGGCAAGTCCCCCTTTGCTGATGCAGAATAGTCATTTGCAGTATTGAATGGAGTAGTAGTTGAGCAGGCAAAAATAGATATTCTGACCATGTGGTTAAAGACATAATGTATATGTCCAAGGGAAGATAAATTAAAGTTACATAGCCAAGTGTAATTTTAGTATTTCACACATTCTGTAATTTTAGCAATGCTTTTTGAGGTTGTAATATTTTTCAAGTATTTGTACGTTTTGGAATTTGGCAAGAATTAAATCTTTGGATCCTCTTTGCTGAATCACTTGCTTGGCTACTGTGCAACAGCTTTCCTTTCCTCCAAATCACATGGTCATGAAATCTGTGCAGTGAATCTTAAGGCTTGCATGTATGAAAAGCAGCGCTCTTAGGCATGGAAACAGTAGGTCACAGGGGAAAACAATATTTGGTATACTGATATGTTATATAGCATTTATTAATTGGTAGACAAACCTTTAGGACGAGCACCAGCATTTCTGATAAATAAAGAGGTCATGTAATTTAGGGGAAAAATAAAGATGGGGGAATGTTGCATTACAGCAAAAAGGAAAACTCTCACTGCTGTTGATTTGTTCACTTGTGCTATTGTACCTTTACAGGAAAGAATTATGAGGATTGTAAGGGGAAGGATTTATCTCTAAGTATCCCTTCTGTTAAATGATTAAACAGCAGCATGTTTTCCATTACTTTATCTGCCATCTCTGTTAAGCTTGACTGTGGACCCCTAAAAAAGATCTTCTGTTTAAAAGAAAAATAGATTACTTAAGCAATGATTTTTTTTCCACAGATCTGTTGCTGGGATTTTGTCTTTTAAACACCTGTAAAACTTCATAAATATGAGTTATTAAATGAGTTATTAAATAAGTTATTTGATCAAATTGATTTTTGCCACGTTGCCAAGGGAACATTGCATATGTCCATTGCCTTTTGGCCCCAGGGGAGGCACAGCAGGACCCGCAGTAAAGAACTGAGTGTAGCCAGCAAAGTCCATTTGGCTGTTGGCTGAGGCTGCTTGGAAGAGCCTCTTGTGCACCACAGGAGAACAAATTGTCTCCTCTCCACCTGTCTCCAGAAGTTTTTGCTGTGGTATCCATGTCTTCCTTGCTTAGTGGCCTCTCTTAGCAACCAGCCCTGGAAGGGCTTTGCTTTTCTCACAAGAGGTTTTTGATTACCAGAGGTTTGAAACACGTTTGTTACGGGGTTTAGCCATGCTGCTTTCCGGCTGCCTTGCATGTACTCTGTGTACAGTGGCAGGCATGTGTTGTGACACTGAAGTGCTTGGTCAAAAAATTAAAATAGGGTAGGTATGTGCAGCCCAGGTTGATGAATACAAACATGGCGAGTTCAGAATGAAGATGTAAAATACCATTTTAATGTATTAGATTAACTGCTTTCCTCTATTTAATGTTTTCTTTCTGAAGTCAGTTTAACAAGTTATTTCTGTTCATAATATCAAACCTACATTACTATATGTTGTGCCTTTTGAGTTGAAAAAACCCCAAAACACAACTGAGCCAATTAACACGTTTTACTGTAGAATGGGTATTGAAGTGTACAGAAAACTATTAACAGACTATTAATTTATAAGTTTCAGATTGCATATGATAAGTATGAAAGGTTTGCTGATTATTTGCTAAAATTAAATGAGAGGGTAAAAAGGCTTTTCTTGCAATCCACATGGCTCTTCCTTATACCATGGTATGGCCAGCTGAAAGCACACTTGTGTCTGCCTCTACATCCGTCCTGTGTGAGCTGCTGTTGTACCGTTCCTGTCGCGTAATCATTCCATTTAATCCATGCTCTGCATGCACAGTAACACAGAGTGGTGCTCCTCCTTCTCTCCTCAGCCAATACCAAAGCCCGCAGTCATGAGTTTGCTGAGAAGAATGGACTTAAAAAATACGAGTACGTCTTACACCCGCGAACGACTGGATTCACCTTTGTGGTTGAGCGTCTAAGGGAAGGTAATCCTGCTCTGTCCTTTTTTTTTTCCTTTAAGGTAACAAATCTTAACCTAAGATGATGCTCACAAAACTGCTTGAAGTAATTTCAGGAAAACTGGTCACAAAGCAAGGCCTTGTTTGCAACCCTCCTTAAAATGATTGTAACATGGGAGATTTGAGAGAGTTAATAACACAGACTGATATCATCAGGAGGTATGCAGTGAATGGAAGCAACTTTCATTTTGTTTTAAATATTTTAGCTTGTTTAGTGGTCTTACCTCAGAAAACTAGTGGAAAAAATCCCAAGGAAGTTCAGCCTGTACCATCCTCAGCCCCAAGCGGGTGGTTGACACTGAACAC